>OOFJ01094133.1:15030-38599 GCA_900323375.1 Benthosema glaciale
GCTTAAACAGCTGTCTGTCTGCGCAGCAGTTCACACTTCAGTCTATGATTGATCGTCTCTTTTGTGTTTGTTTGAAATTTTCCCCAGTATCTCATCATCCGTTCCAAACTCCAATTGTCTGGCGTTTCCCCGTCCCTGGCTACTTACAGGCTTGGCTACTTACAGTACCAAGTACAAATACTAACATTTGTCATAGTTGTTACTACCATAACGCATCATGATGCGAGTTTGTAGGCAAAGTATAATTTGGGGCTTTCTGGTAAATCAATGTATTATCCACATCTGAAATGTTACAACTTAAGTTTTAAAAGTGTAGTGAAGTCAAATGCACGATCGGTCAATACTCCATATCCCGAGATGGAGTAGAAGTATAAAGTAAATACGCAATAAATTAAACTAAAGTAGTTGCTTTCAGTTCACTGCAAGTAGGAAAGAATGTATGTGTAGCGTAACCTTCAAAGGCCTCTCTGTCTATCCTAATCCTCATCACAACAATTATTCAGACTCTAGTTGATGTAAACATCCTACACTCAGCTGTAATTACTTGCAGCAGAGGCTGAGAGAAGGTTGTTTACGTTAACTGGCTGAAAGTGACACGTTATCAGTCTGAGGAAAATATCAAGAGCAGCACATGAAATAACTGACATGTTCCTGTGGCTCATATTGATTGTCTGAGCTGTCTGCTCCATCTTGACACTTCCTGTTTGATGGAGAAACAAACCCTCCCGACGACGGGGGACTGCAGAGGACTGCAGGAATGATGTCTCTCAGCTGTTGCAATGCTGACATGTTTTTTTTTCTTTGATATAGTTTGTTGCATTTTCAGACAGCCTTTAAAATATGCAAGTTATTTTAGCATATCAAAAGTGGCGTTTGAAAAAAAAGTACTCTCATTTCCACTTTTGTATTTGAATGTACGCTACGCATGCATTTCAGTCTCACAGACAAAATGTGTAAGCGTCCGTTTGTTATTGTGCCAATAAAAAAGTGGATATGTGAGTACTTTATCCTCCATTGATTAGAAAATTTGGATGTGCTACTTTTTGGGATTCTTTTTTCTTCCCCCCACCCCCCCAATTCCTACACTTGTTGTGTATACTGGATTTTGAATCTAACACTCCACCGAGTTATGTCATGAGGAATTTAAAAACAGGAAAATGAATAATGCTATTGTCTTTCAAATCTGTCTCTGTTCCACTGTTTGCTCTATGATGTCCAGTATAAGCAATTATTGTGCCATAATTAATGTGTTCATATTTCTAACTAAATAAACTTCAAAACATCTCAATCTCTTTTTCTGACAGGACACCATTGAATGAAATTGTGTAGTTAGTCATATAATGTGGTATAATTTCCCAAATGTGCCTACTCACAATTACCCTAATGAATGAATATAAGTAGATCACAAGGTGTGGAAAATCTGTGCTACTTTGGTAATGCCAAAGTCTGCCAGTAGATGTCAGCCATGTGCTTCAATTTCTTTGAAAGAGGCCATTAATTCCTTAACAGCATGATTAACACATCTCTATCACTGTCATCAATCAACCTATTAGGCTAGCAAACATTTGTTCCTGACATTTCATAAACCAAAATGTCTGAATCGGTTAAATAGGCATTACCTTGTAAAATCACTGTATACAATATCGCCTTATCTGCACTGCAGTTCCTATTGGGGTGAATTTGTTGATAATTTCGAATACAGAGTCCTCTCGAGTATAGGCCTACATTTTGGAGGATGTACTGCATAAATCTCATCATATAAGCCAGGGGTTTTCAACTAATTGTGAACCAGGGACCACCACCCTGACTTAGAATCAACCTGGGGACCACCACCCTGACTTAGAATCAACCTGGGGACCACCACCCTGACTTAAAATCAACCTGGGGACCACCACCCTGACTTAAAATCAACCTGGGGACTACCACCCTGACTAATAATCAACCTGCGGACCACCAGTTAAACTTACCCTTATTCCATTCTCTTACTTTATCCAACCTTCCATTAAACTCAGATTAACTGATATACTGACACATGATGCCATGATTATACTTATTTATTATGGGCACATTTCCTAAGAATGATGACTCAATCAGGCAAGCTTTCTTGAGAATCTAACTACCTTTTCTGTGGAATTTCTTAATCTCGATCAGACTTCCCAGTAACTGACAACACTGACGCGCTTCCACGGAACAGTTTACAAAACTTCTGTGGAAGAATACCAAATCGTCACTTTGCTACATTACTAAATGCATGTTCAGGGACCACATGCAACACCTTCACGGACCACCAGTGGTCCACGGACCACCTGTTGAAAACCCCTGATATAAGCCATGATCAACCACCCCTCAGAAAGGCCAGCTGCTGGCAACCCCCCACTCACCCACACATTGTTTTTTAGTGGCCGGCCAGCATGCAATGCACCAATGCAGCTACATTTCCCATAGTGCAGCAGATAGCCCTCAGGCTTTTGGCTATCCATATGTTTCATAGATATAAATACTAGTCGAATGTACAATTCCATACATTAGTGTAGTGCTACGAGGTGTACTTCCGTAGGACTTTTATTTGTCCTAAAATTGACCTGACTCCCACCCCTTTCTGGGGGTCATCTATTTTGGGACCTCCCATAATAGTATGCCAGATTTTCATAATATTAGGGTTGTTTTATAGTATTTAAAATATTCTGAGTTGATTTCTTAGACTTTTAAGGTAGCCAGAAGAATCTTTTTGTTGGGGTCCCCCCTGGACTCATCTCAGTACTCATTATATTCCTCGCTCTGCTCCTGCTCCAAAAATGTGAAATTAGATCATAGGCCTAATTGAAGCATGAATGTTTTTGTACTTGGGCTCTGATAACAAAAGTGAGTAGTAGCTAATACCAACTAGGGGTCTTCCACAGGGGGTCCATGACCCATCATGTTCTGACAGTTTGGTCCCGTCGGTCCAATGCCAAAATAGCATTTTCTTTTTCTTTTTAAAATTATTCTTTACGCTTTGTACACTATATGGAAACAATACTTTTTTTGAGATCTAAATTCACCAAATTAGCTTTATAGAGTGTGTATCCATGATCGTGAATATAGCCATGAATGTAAATATGTACATGTATATTTGATTTCAGAACATTTTTAGATATTAACCCCTTCATGCAAAACAGCAAAATCCCATAAAATACAATATGCAACACATTTGCATTGAAAAATGTATTCTTATTTGAAAGTGGTCATGTCCATCACATCCCCTTTCCTATGAATTAACGCTTTCAGGCTTAAGCCCCTGATACACGTAGCAATTTGTCAGTCAATATCAACAAGCAACATCAATAAGCAATATTGCTAGTGTATCAGGGCCTTTATTGTGAACATTCACATCATGTGTATGTGCATGACAAACCACATACACAGGTTTTCACTCTTACTTACAGCCACACTATAATTACACAGATGTCAGCTGGTGTAGGGTTGTAATCTTTCGGTAGATTGGTAGAGCTCAGTGGCCTGATAGATCTTTCTCCATCAAAACTGGGTCCCATGCTGGTGGATGATGCCCATCGACATTTTGCCACAAAGCTGCTTAAAAGTGGTCTCTCTCTCTTAGGGGCACGGTGGCACAGTGGTAGTCGCCTCACAGCTAGATGGTCCTGGGTTCGATTCCCGCTGTGGGTGCTGGCGGCGTGTTTCCTCCTCCGGGTCATCGTTGCCCGTACCCGAGGCGGGGTTGGCGAAAGGGCCTGTGGAGTTTGCATGTTCTCCCCGTGTCCCCTAGGGTAGGTACCCTCACAAAAAAACATGCAGTGATCCTGATGGAACTGGTTGGAATAACGTGTTCCTTCCATATGCTACGTCCAACCAGGGAAACTCCCCTCTGTCAGGTGAAAAGAAGCAGCTTGGACTCCTCATGCATTGAAGGTAGCATGAGGTCAGTTTCTCCCAGAATAGTAGTCTAGTTTCCTACATAGTTTCCTTAATGGACCAGGACCTGAAGGTCCAAATGGCACAATGGCAATGCCTATAGCACAATATGTGTGGAAATCAGACATGCGAGAAGTCTTTGGAGTATCCCTGCCCTCTTCCATCTCTTTCATGTCTGACTCAATCTTGGAGCAGGGTTGTCAGGGTTGGGTGCAGGTGTCGCATAAAAATACCTTTGAACATGTGGAGGTAGCTTTTCAGGTAGTAGAGGCCATACCATCAGATGGAGATGGCAGTCATCTCATGTTCAGACTAGATGTATGCCATCAGCTATTGCTACTTCACAAGCGTCTCTTATCCAATCATGACAGTCATGTTCCAGGACTACTCATGGGCCAACAAACTTTCCGCCCTTGATTGATTGAAGATTATATTTCACAGTATGCAGAATAGGTACATTTCAAACGAAAGGTCAATACAAAAAAACAGAAAAAGCATTTGTAAAGACTTGTAAAGACTACATATTGGGGTACTCCATATTCAATTTATCAGAAAATATGATCCATATCAGATTATGTGATGGAAGTCATAATTGTACTTTTTGATTAATGGATTTTCATCAATTGTGCCCCATGTTGTCTGCTGCTGCCATGCTATGAGGTGATACTATCTTGCTTAAAGGAGCATTCAGTGATTTGGAAAACCACTCGGTCCACCCCGACAACAAGATTGATTGGGATCGAATATTTTATTAGACATTATAAACAAATGCAAACAGCACTGGTACAGTCAGGCATTTTGGTCCATTTCCATTTGGGTCCCATGCACATCACAATATACAATATATGCACATATACAATCATGAAAAATATATATTTTTTAAAAGCTAATTGGTCACCTCCTCTCCCTCTGACCTGCTGACAGGTGGAATTTTAGGCCTGTTTTAAAGGAGGCCAGTGATTTGCTTGTTTTAAGGGAGGGGGCAGGGCATTCCACACCTGAATAGCAGTGTTGCGGAAAGTGAATTTACCCATGTTTGTTTTGTAAGAGGGTGGCACCAGGTCATTGTTTACGCTACCTCTAGTTATGTGGCTGTGGGTGTTGCTCACTTTTTATTAAATAATCAGTCAAGTAAGTGGGCACTGAGGGCGTGGAGGGCATAGCTGTATACAAGTTTGAATGTCAGACCCATTTTCAATTGATTGACTATGTCTTCTACTCCGGAGCCAGCCAATGCTATCCAAATGCTCTGCATATAGGTGGGTCATTGGTCCCAGCCTCAGGGCTGGGACCAATGAGAAGTAAAATCAGTTTGTTTTGAGAAGTTTGGAGCTTATTCTTCTGTGCCATTGGAATGTTAGAGAACCAGGATGTACAGGCATAGTCAAAAATAGGCAGTATGAGGGCTCCAGCTAAAGTCCTGAGAGCCCTTTTGTTAACAAAAGGGGAAATTCTGCCCAGGAATGTTGTCCTTTGATTTACTCTTTGATCGCCCTTGTTGCCATGCTTTCACCAGTCAACTTATTGTCAAGGATACAGCCCAGATATTTAACCTCTTCTTTGCTAGAGATCACCATGTCATCAACTCTGACCTTAAAACCGGATTGGTTGGACCGGTTGGACCCAAAAAGAATGGATTCCGTTTTACCAAGATGCAATGAGAGTTTGTTATCGGTAAGCCAATTTCGGATTTTGGTGAGTTCAATACTCTTGAACCTTCGTTTTGTCTTCAGGAGTGCTGAATCGTCGGCAAACAAGAACAATTTGCAATTACAGGCAGCACTAGTAACGGCCCTAGTATGTACACGATCTACAGTAACAGTGGGGAGAAGTGCAACAGGCCTGGCCAACAGCACGTACACCAAGACCCACTCCCACTCGAGTCAATCAGTCATGACTCTTGATTGACTCGAGTGGGATAGGGATAGGGAGGGAGGAAGTAATTATGGTCAGCACACACTCTATAGTAGGGACTAGGGATGATTGAAGTGATATCACTGAATATACCTTAATTTGGAAGCCGTTGAAAACAGTTGAAACCCTACTATACGAAGTGTGCGTGCATGTGCGCTGCACTAACTTCAACACAGTGTAACTTGCTTTTTTATTATAGTGGTCATTTGAATTAGTTTATATTTGGGAAAGTGTTAGGATAAAATGTCTTGTAGCTGCAGCAGCTCCACCTCCCAGACACCTGACTTCATATTTTGATTAAATTGAAGGGGAAATAAAATAAATATTCCCCTGCTAAAAGAAATGTAGGCTCTGAGGTCGGACACGATAATAACGTCATCATTGTGTAACGAGAGAGAGAGCGGAGGGAAGGAGAGAGAGAGAGAGAGAGAGAGAGAGAGAGAGAGATCTTTCGCATCGTCACCGCTCTGCTGGTTGTGTCTGAAACAAAGACGTCGTTTGTCTTCGGATCTCATTCAAGACAAGAAAAGACAATATTTCCTCTTATCAACAACAAACAAAAAAGGGTGAGTTCGGGCTCATTGTCTCATTATTTGGGGTTCAACTGTTTTATTATTGTCGACAGGATGATGAATCATGATGCATGCAGCTGATGCACTGCGACCCCCGCACCTGCTTCTTGTCTCACAATTATGAAGGAAAAATAATAAACGTGCACATTGCACAGAACACACTTAATACTGAATAAATAAAGGTTTTATGATAAGGAATACAACGGCTACTGTGACATCCTAGAAATAGACAAGGCCAACGCCTCTATCTGTAGCTGTAGCCTACAACCACTCAATTACCCCTTTAATAATAATAATACTAATGCAAATGTTAATTTGCATAGACTACACAACTGTCAGCTACAGATAATTGCGAAAAGAAAAATGTACAATGTATTAAATACGGCATCGTACGATCGAGGACCGCTAGTCAAAAGTGCTGTTATATCCTAGGCATGGATATTCTTGATATAGTTTGTGAATAGGTTATTTTTTTTTTGCAATAGATAACGTGGGAATAGCCTAGCCTAGTAAAAATGAGGCGATGCAGCAAGAGAGATATGACCCAGTTACTATAAGTAGCCTGTCCACTGCTGCTGGTCAGTTGACTGTCACAGAAATAACACGATGATGACCATCGGTTACGTGTGAGACAGACAACTGACCCGGCGTGTGATGTTCTGCTCTCCTTTCTGCTGTGTTGGGCGTTTACCTTCGTGTAACACCATACATGGCGACCCAGCGAATTCGGTCACCCAAGAAGAGAACAATTACGTTTTTTCATCATAGATTGTTCTGTTCTCGCTTGTTTTATGTATTCACTTTCCCTTGGGAATAAACTGCAGATGTGTGCAGAAGTGCATTACTTAGCCCGACTTTTCAGGATTTCATCATAGCTGTATTGAAAATGTAAACAATGTTGGATTTTTTTTAACTGGCTGTAACGAGTCACATAATTCTATAGGTAACCAACTTCAGTGGAACACCATACCGGCATAAATGCCTGTCATGTGGTATGCATGCATGGTAGGGACGGTGTTTTAAATGTAGAACGTTAAGTAGAAAAATGTGATCTTTTGATTACTTTATTTGCCACCATACGAAGAAGAAACATCATCCTTACAATGCCCCTGAGATAAAAATCAAGACGAACATACAAATGATAAATACCCCTTTACTCCAGAAATGAAATACATTTGGCTAAAAAGAATGGAGATAATGACACTAACATTCAGAACAGCCTCGTTGCAATGATCTATTCCATATAAAAAATAATTTCTGAAGTAAATCAACCTGCCAGAAAGGTGTGAATAGTAATACTAAATGAATGAAGTTGGAAACAATTAGGGTAACACAGAAGACTTGACTTCATGACTACTTTACTGTCAAATCATAATGTTAGAGTTACTCCATCAATCAAGAACCACAGACAGAACTCTATTGACCACGTTACATAAACTCCAGTGCTATTCTTCGGCCAATATAAAAATGTTTAAATGTAGGACCTTTACATATATTCCTGTTTATTTACATTTCAGACAAAATGCTGGAGAAGTCCAACAGCCAGTATGATTCCTTCCTGTTCTGGAGGCAGCCCATCCCTGCCCTGGACCTGTCGGAACTGGACAACTTGGGAAAGAATGACAGCAAGTTAACCATGAAGGGCAGCCAGGGAAAGGCCTCCAAGAAGACCTCTCAAACCAGGAACCTCCATGATGAAGAAGTAAGCACACAAAAGGTTGTTGGTATTTTCATCAGTATACTGTAACTGTTATTTGGTGACGGATAGGATGTTTGACACCTGGGGCCTGTTTTCCAAAGGAGAATCGAGTCATCCAGGATGTAAGACTGACAAATCCAGTTTTGACCACGCCTACTCAGAAGATGGGATTGCATCTTTCATGGGTCATACCCCAATCTTACAGTTTAATTTAGTGTCTGAATTAAAGGCTGCAATAATGAACATACATGTTGTTGCCTTAATTTTCAAACCTCTGGCACTTGAGGTTGCATGGATAAAGTGTGTGTATATTAATTATATTCTGATGTGTCTCCCTTTCAGGCTGAGCTGTCAGCGTATTCATCCTTTAACTATTGGAAAGCTCCCATTGCCAACATTGAGTCTTTGCTGGAAGACCTTCTGCTGTAGAACCCAACCACCACTCCTTTCTGGCTGGAGACCTTGTTTGGATCAAATGACAACGGCCTTCTGTTGAAGATCTGCGCTCGATCTGTGGTTATGACCTGTTTCCCAAAATATTCTTGGCACTTAGGCACTTCTTTGTTGCATTGTTTACAAATGGAGCTGTTCTGAACCCAAGCACCATAAAACATTTCATGTGAAAGATATAATTTTTTGGTCTACCAGAATTAAACGTATAATTATTTATAATGAAGGAAAAGTAACATGTGACACTGAAAGACTTTAGGGCAGGTTTGAAATTGTCTCTGGAAAATAGTTAATTACCCCATTGAATGACCTTTTCAATTAAAATAGTATAGTGTTGTATCATGGCATACACTACAGTGTATGCATCCCTGCCCATATTGGTCCATTTGTTTTAGATAGTTAACCTAGATCAATTATACTACAGCCCACAATCCAAGTGTGTGTGTGCTAAAGCCTTATTTAGGGTACCATAGGGTCACACATGCGTCTGAAGGGGAGACGTGCCAATCAGCCATGTTGTCTTGCATGTTGTGTACAGCTCCGGTTTCCTGGTGTGTAGTTTGCTTGACATGCATTTGTTAAGACTCAAGGCAAGCGGTTGTCTCACTGAAAGAAACCTATGTGCGAAATGCCTGCAAAGTGGGGTCAACCACACGTTTCTTTTCTATTGGTTTATGTCCAGTTGTGAACAATGTTTAACTCCACGTGATGGACACATTTTCAGCTTGTTGATTGGATATTTGTTGTGCCAACACGAGTATTAAATTAATCATAACTAATGGAACCTAAGATTCAATATTTTAATCAAAGCTCAGATTCAAACACTCTACAGTGATGTCATTGGTTGAGCATACAACCATCCAGGTTTAACTATTTTCTTCTTTTCTTTTTTACAAACAAATCTTTCAACATTGACAGCTAAACTTTTCTCTCTGAGGCACAGGATGTGACTATAATGCAACCATAATTGGTCACTGAAGTTGTGTACTACAATATTTACAATATAATATTCACATACTTAAACGTTATGTTGGTTTGTGTACTGTAAAGGTTACCTTGGATGAGTTAAAGACAAGTTATACATTATCTTTGACAGCATAATATTCACTGTCTGAGCTCAAAACTGCCTTGGTGAATGTTAGTTTTGTAGCAAATGCTTTCACCCATCTTGTCATGGTCAGATGTATGATTTATTCAACGCTATTGACAGGATTTAATGCTAATTATGAACACCTCAAAGAGAGACAGATCTTTTTATTCTTTACTTTGTCTTGCACCTGTGTGGTTTGGCGACAAGATCTTTATTGCATGTTGGGAGCATTTAAACTTGGATTTGAAGCTTTACATTATCAGAGAACCGGTATGCTAAACCACAAATACTTTGTCCATTAACCTTTTTTCCCCCGCATTCCTTAGTTGCCTTGTTTTCCCCCTCATTCCTTTAGTTGCCTTGTTTTACGTGTACTGAGCCACCTTTCCTCAGGCACATTCCGAGTTTATATTTATTTATTTAACATGCTGCTGTATTAATTTAATCATGAGCAGGACTCAAAACTGCTGCAATGCCTGATGGGAAATAAAATAGACTTGGACTTTAACCAGTTCATGTGATTTACACTTTTATCATTTAGTTGATGTTCTTATCCAGGCTAAATCGAACTTGTTTTATGTCTTGCTAAAGGACACAATGACAGTAGCGCTTTTCACAACCAGAACACCTGATGAACCACCGATCTGAACGCACTAAATGACCAAAGTCTTAAATCACAAAATGTATATTTCACCCGTGTGACAATTTCTCCGTTTTGGTCACTTCTGTTTTTCATGAATTGAGTTTGTCTGGAGATATTTTTGAATGTTAAAGAAAGGCCTGATTAATTGTGGCGACTTATATCCAAAATTGGCTTGTGTGGTTCCCATAAAGTGCAACATTTCTGACTAATGTTACATTTTGTGCTCTCATTACAGGATAGCTAGGAGAGTACATAAGTTAAAATGTTAACACTGAACTTTAATAGAAACACAGCAAATCAAACTGGATATGTTGATCAGTGTCGACACTGGAAGAACGTATGTTGACGTTTTAAACTGTGATTGCATGATATTGCACACAGTGAGAGTGAATCATGCATGGGTTATCAACTCATGTCATCATGACCTGTCTGGAATAAAATGAAATCCTAATTACTTGGTTTGGCTCATGTTTATTGAAGTGACTGTATATGTGATGTTTAGAGTCTGACTAATATATTTACCCTTTTTTACATTCTTGACTTTGGCAGTTATGCAACCAATGTTTCCCAATTTCATTTCTATTTGATTGCTTGTTCATTGTAAACTGAAAGTTAAATGCTACTTTTATATTTAAGTGTAATCTCAATTTGGATAAAATATTGTCATGGACATGATTTGGTCACAATTGAGCTGGAATTACTTCTTAACTTGGCTTATTACATGGCTTGGTTGAATGCTTGGAATCAGTTGAATGGTTGAATGCTGAAATCAGTGGTCTGTTATTTCTGGATAATGACCGCTCCGCTCTACAACAGACTGATGCCTAACCAAAGCCTTGGAGCACCTGCTGTGCCCCTGCTTGATTTACTGCCGTTTCCAACATAAGCCACACACACAAAGTCATTTACAGCTAAACTTTGCTCTCAAAAATGTTTTTGAAAACATTTGAGCGAGAAATAGACAAAGCAGCAGTACCGAAAATTGATTCTATTTGATCAACTCACTTCCTTGTTTTCCCAACAGTACTTGCAGTAGCACTTGCCCTAGCCTCGACCTCCTACCGAAGTGGGCAAAGGCTCGACTTATGTATCTTAGATAGCATTTTTATGTACTCAGATAGCATCTTATGTAGTCCTATAGCATTTAATGTAAACATAGCACTGCTAGTATATATGCATAGTATAATTAATAGTATAGTCTTTTCTACTGTGACGTTCTTAGCTTATGGTTGATTCACATTAACTACTTTGTATGTATATGATGTATTACCATGCTTTTTGTTCATGCTTATGTAAGTCGCTCTGGATTAAGAGCATCTGCTAAATACCTAAATTGTACTGTAGCTGGGAAGACGTTCATTCATTTATGTATTAAGTAGCCATGTAATAAGCGGGATAATGTCTGCCTATAGTGGTCGTCTAGATATACCGTAATTCACCTTCAGGGTGATTGACCACCTCCACTGAATCGTGTTGGTGGTTAAATCACCCGGTCTGTGAATTATCTCCCGACAATGACCCTAGGCAGACAATTATCCCTCACACAACGCACATTCGAGTAAATAAATCGCAAGCAATTCAAATCAAAATCAATCTTTATTTGCAGCTTCAAATGTGGTAGTAAGTTCCTGAAAAGGCAAGTCCTGAAAAGATCAACTTAATGCCCTCAGCCCTTTCAAAAGTACAACTGTTATCACTACTGTATTTCACAATGACCGTTTAAATGGACTAAACTAAACATGTCTTCAAAAATGTCCAGAACAATTTAATTTCAATTTACTAAAGTTAAAAGCAAGCGGATTGTATAGTTCCTAATGCTACACATCCTTTTAACGTACGTTAAAGACACTTTGAGTCTCCTTCGGCCTGGGGATGGTTATAAAATCACAGTACTCCTTTAACATGCAACTTGTAGGTTTTAAGCTGGGAGTCTCAAACCCTGACAAATATCTGTACAACTCTAAAATGTCCCAGTTTTCTTTACAAAATACTTGTTTTCAGTGCTTACATAGTTGATAAATGTTGTGTGATGAAAGGCGCAGTCACTATGTGGGCCAAATATTGTCCACCTTGGCGCCTTGTACCCGTTGCGTTTGTAGTGTTCCAGAATCCAGTCCCAATACACAGCATACTTTGTTTTTATTCACCTATCTTTATGTAACCTGGCCATCTCTTTACACTCGCTCTTAGCAATTTACAGAGCAGGCATGACTTTTTTTTTTTTTTTTTTTTCGTCCACATCATGCGGTTTAGGTTAGGATGTGATTGTGATAACCTTATCACCTAAAACTGGAGTATGAATGGTCCTTAACTCTCATAGTTAGAGATCTGTAGGGTCAATTTGGTAGGTAAACTGTAATCATTCTGCAGTGGGAGATTGTGGGGACCACTTAGAAATCCACTTTGAGACTGGCACAGCTAGCAAAGATATCAGAATATAGAGCCATTTAACAACACCTTGTATCACTCCACTAGTCATGATAACAAATCATGATCTCTGGTCAGTTGTTTGTGTTCATTCTTATAACAAACATGGAGAAAGACAATCATAACTGACCTCAGGTTACATGTTGTCTGTGCTCAGCATCATGACAATCATTAAAAGAGACGGACTGGTCTCAGGTCAGCATTTTGCTTTTGGTTGAACTGTAGGCAAACTGGTCTAAAATCGGAAGTCAGTCAAGTCTGCTTGTTTTCAACTTCAGTCGTCACACTGGTCCCAGGTCAGTCACTGACTGTAGTGTAGTGAGCGCACCGCCGTAGTCGTGTCCTCGCGCTGTGCTGTGCCCGCCCACGGGGAGGTTAAAACACATTTGGTTTCCACCTCCGGTGTCGCACTGCTGGCTGCCATCTTTGTACCTGGAAAATAAACAACAAAACGAAAACATTCGTAACATTTTTAAAACATTACCACCACCTCGTTAAACCTGCGGGTTGACGCGTTAAACAAGAGGGAACGTGGACTCACTCACCGCCTCGTAGCTGGAGAACGACGGCCGGAGGAGGTAAGATAAGAAACCCCCTGTGGGGGTCTAGCTAGCTGGAAGCTAACCGCATGCTAACGTGCTCGTGAGCAGTTTGGTGTGTTGTTGCGATGTTAGTTGCTCGCCAAAAACAACCAGATTTACAAGCTCACGCGACGCACCGTCTCCTTGTAGAGCTGTTCCTTTTTGGCGAGCGACACTGGGGGCATTTTACCCCCGACGAGGAGCCCGCATTCTCTGCGGGGCGGCGTGGTATGGTGGCGCCGACCCCGTGCATGATTCTACAAAAATGACGCACTTTCATCCTACAACAGTGTCGACTTGACGCGTGTTCAAGACAGTTGCACTGGAAAACGTGTCATTTTGGTCGAGTAAAGCTTTAAAAAACGACTTATAGCTTTTTTGTTAGCACCTTAGCACTAGCATCGAACCCAAGAGAGAGAGAGAGAAGTGCAACAACAAACCCCCCAGAAGCCCCGCGTCTCGTCTCGTCGCAGGATGGATGCGGCCCAACGTCTCTCGCTCCGGCATATAAATGTGCTTTTATGGGTTAAATGTCAAATTAAAACACCCGCCATTAGCCAAATATCGGTTAATTAAACCTAAACATCCACCAAAGACTAATTTGTCGTGTTGTGTGAAGACAAGAAAGCCACATTAACCGGATGTGGAAGTAGTCTGGTGTAAAATAGGAAATTTCTTGTTCTGACTTCCCCCGGAAAACCCAACAACTTAATATCAAACAGTTTCCTGTTTGATTCCTGTAATGTAAATGCTTTGGAGAAGTTTGACTTCGGAACATTTTATATTTTGTGTTTGGTTTTGTTTTATTTATTATTAGCGGTTGAACGCGCCACATGGCGCCGTCTGTAGTGTCCTCGACGAGGCCAGTAGTAAAATGGCTTCTCGTCTCCCATGAAAATATGTCTGTTGGTTGGTGTCGCAATCACAACAATAAATAATATAAATAATTAATATAAAGTAAAAAGATCCACACTAGTGAGGGCTGTCAGTGGCAGAAATTTAACTGTGGACATTTACACAAATTTCACAAGTTTTTAAAGTACTGTCTGTCTGTTTGTATGTTCATTATTTGATCTGAGTACGGTATTTCCTTTTTCTGATAGCCTATACTTCTCCACTACATCTCAGAGACAAATATACTTTTTTCTCCACTTCTATTATTTACCAGTTACTTTTCGATTTATTTAGATTAATACAAAAAAAAAGTATATTAAAAAACACATGTAGGTAGAATGGGTGTTGAGCCGTCCAAAAATAGAGGCGAAAACAGTATAGTATAGTATAGTTTTGCAGTATAGTTTCCAAAAAGTAACAGTATTTCTTGCTAGCTACAGATGATAAACTTAGGACAGGACAGGCATATACCATTTTTAGACAGGGGTGAAACAAACCCTTACAAAGCTTATGAATACCATGTTTTCCCAATGCAATCTTACGGAAGCAGTACTACACATGCGGACGGGGATTGACTGCCTGGACTAAATATTTATTTTAAGCAGTTGTTACTAAGTATAACATCTTGGTTATATTGATGTGTTAACATCTGCTGTGAGTGTGTGTGACAGAATAAAGTATGTTAGTCATGTTGTGTCATGTCATGTCTTTTCTTAGATGTCGTTGGTAGATTTGGGGAAGCGTCTTCTAGAAGCAGCTCGTAGAGGACAGGACGATGAGGTCCGAAACCTCATGGCCAATGGAGCACCTTTCACAACTGACTGGGTACGATATTTTTGCAACCATAGGTCGCAATTTACTGTGAAAAGTTGGGAAAACCTGTCTGTCCGTCAGTCAGGTCACGCCTCCATATATGGTTGTCAGAACGTCACGCCTCGTGACATCAGGCCTCGTGACACGCTCCGGGCCGCCTCCATATGGTTGTAAGTCAATCACGTCTTGTGATATCACGTCTTGTGATACGCTCCATATATGGCCGTCTCCATATATGGAGAAGACTGTATCATTACCTAGATCTGTATATATGGAGTCGGCCAGCAACTCTACATCTGACCATCAAACCCTTACATCTCCATATATGGACGTCACCTGACCTGTTCTCACATTCCATATCCTTCCCCAACCATCCTTCCTCTTCGATGACATCCCTTTTGACTGATACCTGACCTGTCCATACAAACTCTAGACATGCCCGCCCCCAAACTTATTAGTGCAGCTGTGCCCGGCATCCGGCGAAAACTAGAGTTCTCAACAGTCCCATAAATTAAGGCCCGGCCCTACCTGGTCCCTCATCAAACCCTGTACAGTGTACAGTACACTCAAGACACTGACCCCGCTGCCACCCCCATATATGGAGCTGACTTGGCTCATGGCTAGTGTTATTTGTTGAAGCTTTGCCATTATGTCCTTGTTCTTGTATGAAATATTTTATACACATTCTCTTCTCTAGTTGGGAACCTCTCCCCTCCATCTTGCGGCCCAACATGGTCATTACTCTACAGCTGATGTACTGCTAAGAGCAGGCGTCAGCAGGGACGCCCGGACCAAGGTAGACCGGACCCCTCTGCATATGGCTGCTTCAGCGGGACACAGCATCATCGTAGAGCTGCTGGTCAGGGTAGGTCAATGGGTTGTGTGTGTGTGTGTGTGATGTCATATTGACATAGTGAGGACTTCATGAAATGACAATCCTACATTAATTAATTAGCTGAAGGCAGCCAACTGAGCAAAGAGATCCATCCCTTGGTCCTCAACTCTCTCTTTCATTCCTCAATATTCCCTACTCTCCTTCATCCCTCAATATTCCCTAATTACATTCTTGCCTCTCCATCTCTCGTTCTTTGCCCCTCTACCTTCATCCCCAATCTTGGGGGAGAATATGCTTCTGTTAGAATTTGCATTGCGATCTAACCAATGGTCTATTATTGTGTAGTCAAATGTCTGTCTCTCTGTGTGTGTCTGTGTCCATGCAGAGTGGTGCTGACATCAATGCTAAAGACATGTTGAAGATGACCTCTCTCCACTGGGCAGCTCAGCACGGTCACCAGAAAGTTGTAGAGATGCTGTTGAAGCACGGGGCCGACGTTCATGCTCTCAGCAAGTTTGATAAGACACCGTTTGACATCGCAATGGACACACAACATTCCGAACTGATGTTACTGCTTCAGGTAACAACAAAACACTACAATCGAATGACAAACATGTATGCCGCCGGGTGGTTTTGATTCATTCACTGTGCTGTGTGTGTAGTAGGCTGGTGAGGTGCTCCCGAGGAAGATGCTGGCACGTGAAGCCTAAAATGTATGCAATGTTCTTCTGTCGGCACGCGCAGAGAACATCAGACCTACAAGCTTTTGCTTGTGGGTCTGCTATGCTCTGCTATTCTCAGCATGTGCGACGGAGCATAGATTAGGTTTGAGTGTGCGCTGTACGAGATGCAGTGCCCGTGGTCATGCACAGCTCCCTCCATGCGTATCACGGCTTATCACAACGACTGGACGTGGGGTTTTGAGGACGACTGGTTTGAGAATTGCTCATATTCCGTACACACAATAGATACCAAGGTGTACATGTTTCAAGAGGGAGAGATAACAGTAAATCTCGTAAGCCTAATCCTCCGCAATGAGAGGAAAACCGCAGCTGAAAGTTTGATGGAATGCATTTTTACACGCAAGTGCTGTGATGAGTTTTCAATCAGGTTCTTCTGGTGCGCATACCGTTTGTTACCAGTGTGACCGTGTCTGATAAGGGATCTATAAAGCAGTGGTTCTCAATGTCAATGATCCCCAGATTGACACGTTTTAGCCCGCATTTGAAAAATGTATGCGCCCATAAGAGAAGATAATCTATATAAAGAACCTGAACACGTGGATAATGTTCTTCACAACCACCTGATCCCTAAATGGAGATCATCCCATTGTTCTAATGTGAGGAAATCAATAATATACAGTAAGACTTAAGCGTGGCAAAAAGAAGCCCTGTGTCTACTCTACTGTATATGTTTTTGACGTTGCAAAATGTTTGTGTCTAGGAGGGCATGCAGAATCAGGTGAACGTGAACATGGGCAACAATTCTCAACAACCTCAGTTCATCATCCAGGGAATCAACTGTAATCAACTACAATTGTCTGACCTCCTAAACAAGACAGGTACACACACACACACACACACACACACACACACACACACACACACACACACACACACACACACATACAAACAAACTGTGTATGTACTCTCTGTGTGTATATACACTTACTGTGCATGTATGTACTATGTTCAGTATATATTTACTGTGTACACACGCAGGGGAGTCAGAGGACGCGTTAGCAGTCAGCTCTTTGGATTCCAACAACATCCAGCACAACATCCAGGTCAACGAGCAGGGTCAGAGGGTCATCACCATTGTAACGGATCAGCACGGAAACCTGCAGACCACCGGGGGCGTTGGACAACCCTTCTTTGTTACCATGCAACACGGGCAACAGAGTACGACACACACACACTCACAACACTGTAAAATAGAAAAAAATCATGTTGTTGTAGATGATTACTTACAATATATATTGGTAGTGGTATAATAAAGTGTATTGTATTTTTCAGTGCTGGCAGTTCCAACCAATCAGGTGACAGAGGAGGTGGTGGAGGATGAGCCTCAGCCGCCGCCACCCAGGAAGAGGAAGTTGGAGACGACGGCCAATCACAACGATACAGAGAACACGGTATGTGATGTCATAAATAATAAATATGTTATAGTCTCCCTGGAGCCAGACTGTTAACTCAACAAGCACTGAAAATGAGTGTACAGTTGGAGTACAGTGGATGTAGTATTACTATAACTACTACTACTAATTCAAAAGAAATCATCCAATGAAGACAAGTTGACAGAATCTATGTATTAATTTAACGCTCCTCTCTTCTTCTCAGGACTCCCTCCAGCGTCAGCTTCTGGAGGCCAACCGTAAGGCTCAGGAGTATCGTCAGCAGTTCCTCAGGAAGGAGCAGGAGGCGGAGCAGTACCGCGTCAAACTGGAGGCCTTAAACGCCACTCACACCAACGGAACCACGACGCTCGTCACCAACGGCGACATGGAAGAGGTGGTGGTGGGAGGAGAGGACGGGGAGGAGGAGGAGGTGGTGGGGGAGATGGTCGAGGAGACGGAAGGAGAGATGGTGGTCCTAACCCAGGAAGGAGGGATCATCATGGAGGGAATGGAGGGTCAAGTGACTCTAGTGGAGACAGAGACCACGGACGTCAGCTCCTAACGGTGTTGTGGGGGGAGAAGAGTGTGTGTGTCAAGGATAGTAGAGCAAGGATAGGAAGCGAAGACCATACGTCCGTACTACGGTTGCGCCCTGGGAGTAAACAGACATGCGCAATGGAGACCAGGACGTTGTACATGCACATTGCGCATGTCCGTTTCCTCCCAGGACTCCACCGTAGTACGGAAGTATGGTCTTCGCTTCCCGACCTCTTAAGATAGACCTTGGGGGAGAAGAGTGTGTGTGGGGAAAGAGGAGAGAAGAATGTGGGATGAAACAGCCGATGTCATAACGAAAGATAAAGAGAGGAATGTGTAAAGAGAGGGAGAGGGATACAGAGATAGACGTGAGGAGGAACGTAGGAATGCAGATTGTGGGGGGAGACCAACGAGTCAGCCTTTTTCCATTTCAAAGTCCCCCTAGTTTGATATGCATTAGCTAACAGAAGCGCAACACAAGGAGAAGGGAAACATTCAGTACAAATGTCCAGTTTGCTAATTCACAACTACATTGGTATAATTTAACTACTTTGGTATAATTTACTTCACTACAGTGAAGTTGGTTCACGGAAATTGTGGGTATTATTTGACGAGGTACCATTTGAGTGGGGAAAAACCTTGCATATACCGGTACTAAATTTGTTTTATAGGTTAAATATAAGTCAAATAATATAGCCTTTCCATGAAAGGTTGTTTGCTGTAGTGAATTGGAATCTGCATACAGGGCTCTCGCCCTCCCACCCCTTGAATTATGGTGTGAAATCGGGTAGGAAAAATGGGGAAGCCTCTGGCTTTGTAATCAACACTGTTGAATTATTTGTACAACTTGAATCTTAGGGCCTTTTGGTTCCATTTGTAGTTTTGTACAGATGCAGACCCAGAAGCATCAAGTTGGACCCCCCCCCCTATTCATTGTCATCTACCCACTGGATGACAATGAATGAACAGATTGAAGGAGAGAGTGATTAGGTTGGTAGGTTTGTTTTAATGTGAAAAGTTGAAACTGCAGAATGAGTGGATGAAGGAGAAAGACGATTAGAGCTTTAAAGAGTTTTTGTTTTTTACTCGAATGACAGTTTGGACTGAATAAACATCCCGTCTCGGTCGATCGAACCCAGAGTCCCTGTCTACGAGCCTCTGCCGGGACATTTGTGACAAAGTGAAAGGGTGATGATGATGAAAGGACTCTGGGAAGAGAATCTGAAAAACGAGGGATGCTTGTCCTCCCATCTTTCATAACATTACCACCACCACCTGTTGGTTTTGTCTTTACCGAATTTACTTTAACAGATTTAAACGGACAACCTGCTGCCGTGTAGTGGCTTTCATATATACAGTATATAAATATACATTTTGCTTCCAGTTTTCCCATTTTAGCTTTCTTAAAGCTGCAATCCCAAACTGTCATAATACCATAACCAGGATTTGAACCCTGATCCACCTGCATGAGTGCCAACATGTCTACTCCACTGCTCAGCTGCATGTAATACAGAATGCCTGTTTGGACTGAGGATGAATTTGTTCTTGACCTTCATGCAATTTCACTTGTAAATCAGTAGGTGTTCTACCTACCTAAATGTCTCAATAGAAGAGCTGGTAGTCCTAATTCAACCAACACAGTTTTTGGTTATATATGGTATTAACCACTTGAACCATATCATTCATGCCTGTTCTGGGAACAGAGATATCATAAAGATTATACATAATAAAAAATAAGGTGTAGTAAAAGGTTAAATCATGTAATAGAAAATCAATTCAAAGTAACGTTCCTGTCTTCCAAAAGTCCTCATAAAATCGAGTCTCCCTCTACAGGGCAAGACGGCACACAGTGACCCCGTCACCCCTATGTGACGGGGTCACTGTGCTAGTGGGGCAGTTGAAAAGATGTATAGATGTTGGCAAACGGTGAAGAAAAAAGGTCCTACTCACAGAAATGTAACGATGAGAAATCTTTCTCGTGAAGCTCTTTAGCCATTCCCTTCTCCAAGGCCTAGAACTCAGCCATGGTAGTAACATTCTACCATACAGATTTGTCAAGTTAATGCTTAATGCACTAAATCAATGAGTTTATTTTAGTTGGATTGCAGCTTTGAGTGAGTCTATTGCCGTCTGTGGAGTGCAATGCCAAATGTTTGTCCATAAGTTAATATTATCATGTTTATTAATGTTTCATGGAACTCTCCTTATGTGATGAAGTCATTGTTGGAGCGTTGGTGTGAAAACGCCATAACATGATCAACTCTACAGGTGTGACGGATGTTCAACATGACATCACCTGGTCACATGATGTCTTGCATCCATCCATCCATCCATCCTTCAGTTGGATCAGGGAGCTGTGAGTTGAGTCTGATTGTTATTTTTTATAAACTCAGCAGCAAAGAAAACCTTTTTATGTACATATAAAGTTGTATTTTTCTAATTGTATCTTGAATGCTTCTTGGTGAAGGGGGCTTGGTGGGTGCCTGTGTTGATATGAAATATAAATTCTTGTTTTGTTTTTTGTAATTGATGTCTCTTGTCTTTTGTAATGGACATTTCAAGATATGGCTGTATTTAGTAATATATGTACCGGTAGTGGTACACCAACCTTTTATATAAAATGGTTATTGTCTTGTACTATTGACATCTAGAAGCTGACCCTACAACCAGTCTTCTACTGATGTACTGAGAGCTGACCCGTACAACCAGTCTTCTACTGGTCAGTGGGAGCAGACCAGTACAACTACAGACTTTGTTGATTCAAATCTTATTGACAAGGGTAGGGCTTGATTTTTATTTTTTTACTAGGCCAGTTCTGAATTGCAGCCACCTGTAAGTGTATAGATTAGTATTAGCCTACCAATCAACCACAGACCACTATTACTAGTAACTACATGCTGTACCACTAGAATCATCTCTCCGTGAAATGAATACTGCTAGATTACATTGTATTAATGCAGTGTTCCTCATTCCCCAGTAGATGGAGCTACAGGTCTTTACTGGACCCAGGTTGGATGTAATACTTGGATTTAGTTTGCACCAATACTCCCTGATATCTGCCATGTGTAATGAACCAATAAGAGTATTAACACAAATAGGTTATTATACAACTAGAGCTTAGAATACCCTGTAGTGGTACTATAGTGCAAAATGTTGCAATGTTTTAGGGAGTTATATTAGGCACACACGCAGCTCAATCTTTTAGTTCTATTACTCCCATGTTTAGTTTATTTCTGTTACTCTTCAACTGTATATTTAGATTAGATTATTTTTAGTAACTGACTTGAGCCTGATTATTCGTTGTCGTACTGTGGTGTCTGTCATGGCAAAAATAGCTAATCTACCAGCCCACACACAACATGTGGATGCAACACGCGAACACAACACATTGTTGTGCGATGGAGCATTCGGCAGAAAATAGAAACATTCTCACAAAAACAAAATAAAAAACAACTTAAGTCACAATCACTCCATTTATTTGAGTAGATATGTTATAGTAATACAGTAGGCTACTGAATAATATATTGTAGATGAGCGATGCCCCTGGTCTCCACTTCCCAGTCAGTTTCCTTTACTGGCAGGTACACAGATGTAGGAGTAATGCAGGTATTTACGCACTCCAGGACACGGATTGGTGAACACATGATTGGATGCTTGGACGGAACATTTGTGCTTCCCATCACACCTATAACACATTAGAGAGAAAGAAAGGTAAGTTAAAGTAGTAGATAGATAGGTAGGTAGGTAGGTAGACAAGTATATAGATAAGTGGTTCTCAAACCTTTACATTTCATTTGTATACGCCATGACTAACGGTATACAAATGGAGCAATGCTGCTGGGTTCCATTTGGTTCCATTTTAGATTCATGAAAATGTGGAATTACTATTTGAGGGACAGTACTGTATACAAAAGTAAACTACAGTACAAATATGCATAGATAGGCCTAATGATAGTTAATGTTTTGATTGATTGAATATGTTATTAACCGTTGGCATTAATTAAAAAAAAGCACAGAAAAGTATTCATCGGTTGTAGGCTACGTTGTAAGATATCGTAGGATATGACAAACTCCAACTGTTTAAAGAGACAAGCCCTGGAGTTCATGGTCTGCTTGAATCGTGCTGCATTCCCACTGACTGACAGATGCAAAATCTTGAAGCCAGCTCATCTTATTTGTAGCTTCTACAAATGGATGATGTATCTAAATGAATGGTAGACTGTATCTATGTATCTTTGGTCACACTGGCAGCAGTGTGACTGTGAACACAGTATTACACCCTAAAAATACTGTATTATACACTTAAGTGTACAAGTGAGCATATGCCAATATAACTAATAGTGAGAAGAAGATTGATTGATTAATATGTCTGGGTCTGGGGTGTTTGTTCTTGTATAGTTTTTTTACCTTCTACTCATCTCTTTGAGGGAGTCAGGAGTCCGACAGGGTTTTGTATGCTGGAAACGTCTAGGTGCTGTGTATCTACACATTCTATGGTTCAACCTGCCATAGTTGGCTCTCAGCATCTTGATCACCGCCCCGCTGCCTGGAGGACAACAACATGTAAGCTTATGCATACACTGCATTCCCACAGACACACATCTTGTCCTCATACACAATTCTACGTGTTTTCTTTTCGTTTGCGGTACAGCACTTTGGTCACCCTTCGGTTGTTTTATAAATCTGCTTCATAAATAAGATTTACTTGACTTAATTTGACTATTTAATTCATTTAACCAAACTGTGTGGACTATGTTGCATATCACATGCACGTGG
The DNA here is from genome assembly GCA_900323375.1 of Benthosema glaciale. Lineage (NCBI taxonomy): Eukaryota > Metazoa > Chordata > Actinopteri > Myctophiformes > Myctophidae > Benthosema > Benthosema glaciale. The sequence goes on from OOFJ01094133.1 coordinate 38,290, forward strand.
GGCCATGCAGGATGCGAGCATGTGTGTCCACACTAGTACTGATGCACATAGGAATTGAAATTTGAAGCACTTAAATAAGATTTACTTGACTTAATTGACTATTAATTTAATTAATTTAACCAAACTGTGTTTTCACTATGTTGCATATCAGTACACATGCACGTGGGGCCATGCAGTATGCGAGCATGTGTGTACTGTCCACCCACACTACTCATGCACATATGAATTGAAATTTGAAGCACTCACCACAGTAAAGGACAGCCTTGCCTTTCTGACAGACATGCTGCATAACTGCAATAAGAAACACATA
>OOFJ01094225.1:0-11869 GCA_900323375.1 Benthosema glaciale
AATGACGCGGAGGCAAGCTTCCAGGAAACGCTTGCCTCCGCGGCATTGTGCCGCCCGGAAGGAGCTTATTTTACATTCACTTCAACACAAATACCACCGAAGAAGGCTAGCGGCTCCGCGTCCTTTGGAAGCTCATGGAAGCGCAAGTCTGCGCGTACTGTGTGTATAGGCTCAATATGTCAGTTTGACACATTCAGTAGATCTCATGATCTTTTGTGGCCAGATGTAATTTCCTGGGGTTTGTTAGGACTATAGTAAATAATAAGAAATGCTATAAAATTTTGTGAAAAAATGCATATTTAGCGGCGCCCCATGTTCGAATACTTTCGAGCCTTTAGATTCTCTAATAACAACCTAAAACATGAACCTTGGTTGAAAAAAAACAAAGTTGTCCTTTAAACTCACCAACATTGCAGCTGTATGGAAAGCTTGAATTATCTCTTTCGATCTGCAAAGATTTTGTTAATAAAAAGGCTACTTTCTGTCTAGAAATGCCCTGCATTTGAATGTTGGTGAGTTTAACGTTATTTAATACAAAGATAGGACTTTTCTGTTTGGATGAATGGGCTGTCTATGGGAAGTTGCCACTCACTCTAGCTGAGGGGGTGTGTCCTGGTGGGAAAACCATGCATGTGCATGTGCATACTCTCTATTCTGAAGAACACTAACCTTGCTTCACCAGGCTTTAATGGAAGTCTGTGACTGTGACTCTTGTCTCTGGGCCTTGAGAGTGTAAAGAATGTTCCATTTGTACTTACTTCTTAATTAAAATAACTTATCCAGCTTCCAGATATAATAAAATAGCCATGCCTTGCATTGCCTATAGGTGGGGGTAATTCACGAAACACGTACGTTTACCATCCTCCAACAAGAAGAAGCAGAATGAGTTGGTAGGCGGTGTTTTTTTTTGCTTGTCAGAGTCAGAGCTCTAGTGCTCTACTGAGGATCGATAACAACACATCCAACCTCCAGCTTCAAGTTAAAATAAACAAACAATCCGCCATGGAGGTACCCGGACCAGACAGTGACTGGCGGAGCCCGCAGTTTCGACAAAAAGTTGTTACACAAATGTGAGCCTTCATTTGTTTTCTTCATTTCTTCTCTTTTCTTGTACAATTAACAAACATGCATTATTTCCGTAGCTTTTTAAGCCAGTTTTTTTTGGGGCTAAGCTAAACTCATCCCGCTGGGTTAAGTGTCAGTGTGTGTGTGTGTGTGTTGCACTTGCAGTACGGGGGGGAAAACAATGCGACGTATTTTCTTTATGTAAATGATGATGTTGATTGCATGTAAAACACAATCATGATTATGTTGGCTGATTTGTCGCAGCATCATCAGCAGCAGCAGCACTGACTGTGCTGGGCTAATGTTAGCATGCTACGGTTAGCCAGCGAGCTAACCTCGTTGGTCAGTGAGTCGTGTGACGTCAGAGTCAAAATATGTATTAAATAGTGGTTCTAGAGGTGCCGAGGCTTCAGTTATTAAAATCAATAAGTCCAAACAATATTCTATAGAATTATTACCATTCTTTTTCCAAAATGAATGTGGTTATTTTGACCTCAAGACCATCATATATAGGTGTGCTTTTATTATCGATTCATTGACATTTGCATAGTTAATTATCATAGATAAGAAAGTGAAAGATGGACAACATCTATTGATAGTCTTGATCTAGTGCTTACATTATTAGAACTCGCTCGCCTGTGGCTCTGAAATGTTGGAATTATGCTCATATCTTTTAGGCCAAGTTCAGTTGGGTGTCATGTTCATGTATGTGGGATAATGGTACATGATCTTCAAATTTCACTCCGAGATATTGGCATGGCATGTGTGCTGTGTGAATCACAGTTATTGGTACATATATGAATGAATCAGAATCACTGACTCACCGCTTTGCAACGGTTTTTGTCTGCTGCCTACTCATCATCTGACTGTTTCTCTTTCCAGTGAAGAAGCGATGAGGAAGGCTGGTACCGGCCACACTAAAACCAGCAATGACATGGAGAACCACGTTTATGTCAAAGCCAAATCGAGAGTGAGTAACTAGTCATACCGAACAGTGCCAACATTAAACACGTTCAAATCTGGCATCCCTGTTGTGGCCATGTCAAGCATGTTTGACAGAAATGTGAACATTTTTCAAAAGTTGTGAATTCAATCGCATCACACAGTGATGTGTTGATTGCCTTTGTGCTGCTAATGCTTTCCTGTTGTAAACTTAAGTGAACTAAAAATATCGGCATCTACAAGCTCACAGTGTTTCACAAGCTTGTTTTAAAAGAAAATGCAGCTATTTTGAAAAATATTGAAATTCTTTAATTGTCGCTTCTAATGGCATGTCCAAAATTGAGGCAACAGGGTTTATGTGGACAAGCTAACCCCGCATTGTATTTACACCTCTTCGTTCTCTCTCCAATTCATCTCGTCATGCATGTTTGCATATTTGACAATTTAACATTAATCAAAGAAAGTTATTCAGCTGAAAAGGAGCAACCCCATACTGAGTTACTGACATTCTGTAGTTTTAATTAGCCACACCATACATTAATGACACACTCAGGAAAACAAAAAAAAATTATGATCTACATTTTAGAAATTTTAGATCAAAATGTTATTTTTAAAAAGAACATTTCATATCTCTCCTAATCCAAAATAGCAGATGTACAAGCATGGCACAAAGTGATGCCCTGTGACCAGGTAGACATTCTTTGAATAGCCATTTAGCCAGCATGTAAAAACATGTCTATAAAAGGGATAATAATAATAATAATAATAATAATAGTAATAATAAAAATAATAAAAGGGATACAATTTTGCTGGGACCCCCTGGAACCCACTCAAGGACCCCTAAATGGGGGTCCCCATACCCCCTCTTTGAGAACCATTGATATAATAATATAATCTCGAATATTGTCCCGAGTATAAGACGACTTTTTCAAGAATCACACTGGAGAAAAACATTAAAGACAAAATCTGGTTCTTTATAAATTTATTTTAAAATGATTATATGAATATAACTTCTCTTATGTTGGTTTGGTTAACTTGGTCAGCTTTTAAAGGGATAGTTCAGATTTTTTTAACTTAAGTTGTATGAAATACTTGCCATTAATATAGTGGTTGCGACTGTATTATTGATTGCCCGAGTCCCGTGGTGGGAGTTCTGCTCTGGTTTTGGATTGGAGCTTTCAGGGAGAAACCAAAAATACACAGGGACATATTTGAATATTATAACCACACCTGGGGGTGTATTAGGGTAATGTTAACTCCATAGACACATGCAAAACAGAAAAAGTACAAACATCATGGCACTCCATCTTTAAGTAGTTCCAGTCATTTTGTGGGTGGCGCTGGGGCCACGCAGTAAAATAAATTAATCAACAAAACTAATGTAATTTTTATTGTTGACCTATTTCTAAAATATTAGAGCGGTGCTCGTTCAACTTTGACCCCTCTATCACATGGGACTACTTTTTGGGCGTAGTGATATGGACATAAAAAGCATAGTTCTGTGTGATAGAGGGGTCACAAATAAACGAACACCACTCTAATATTTTAGGAATAGGTCAACAATACAAACAACGTTAGTTTTGTGGATTAATTTATTTTTAATGCGTGGCCCCAGTGCCCCCCACAAAATGACCGGAACTACTTAAAGATGGAGTGCCATGATGTTTGTACTTTTTCTGTTTTGCATGTGTCTATGGAGTTAACATTACCCTAATACACCCCCAGGTGTGGTTATAATATTCAAATATGTCTTCCCTGTGTATTTTTGGTTTCTTCCTGAAAGCTCCAAGCCTTTGAGTCAAAAGGCCCAATCGAAATAACACAATTTTAGTGACATCACAACCCGTAACCCCTCCCACAATATCATACAAGAACAGCTGTGGGGAAGGCTTAAGTTCAGGTGGGCGGTGCTAAGGTGAAAACCATGCATACCTAATGAACTGATGGGTGTGGCCACATAAAAAACACTATATTAATGGCAAGTATTTCATACAACTTAAGTTAAAAAAAAATCTGAACTATCCCTTTAAAGCACTCTGTTGGACCACGCTGTTCATATCACAGCTGAGCTGTAGTTCTGTTGATTCAGTCGCTCTATTCATTATTATTACAGTGTAACACTGGTTTCAGGGGTACTGACACCATCTAGTGGCTAACCCCGAGGTCGTTTTATAGGCTATTTTCACTGGGGAAAAAATGCCCTCTTATATTCGGACAATACATAATATCATACTTGTTTGTGTGGCGCACTCACCATCTCCTCCTTTCAGGAAGAATATTTGTCCCTGGTGGCCAGATTAATCATCCACTTCAGAGACATTCGTAAGTCAAAACATCTGTCCTGTTATCTGTTTGTTCTCTTTTGTAAAGGATTGTTCCTTATTTTATTCTGTTTCATTTGTGGAAAATACAACTATAATCCAGTGATCCACACTGTGTTGACACATCCTATACATTTGCAATTAAGGGAGCCATAGAGTGTGTAGATCTGATTGTGTTCCGGACTTACTGTTAGATTGTGGCCCCTTTTACATGGCGAACATCTCCAGATAAAACTGCAAAGTCCCGTTGCGTTCTCATTTTTTACTGACCCTTTACACGACAACGCACACAGTACTGAATATGCTGTAGTGCCAAGCCAGGTCACTAGGTGGCGGTGACGGTTCTTCTTGCGCGGACGAAAGACGCCTGTCTGCCTGGCTTCTTCCGTTTTTTGGTGGTGAACAGAAAGTAAGCTCCACCCACGTGTCAAAATGCAGCGGAGGCAAGCGTTTCCTGGAAGCTGGCCGACGCGGGTGGAGCTTATTTTCCATTCACCACCTGCCTGTCTAAAAAAACGGAAGATGCCAGGTGGACACGCACGCGTCTTTCATCCCTGCTTGTCGGCGCAAGTGTGCTCATAACCAGAGTGTGTCAAAGAAAGGAATTCTTCTTTAAACTTAAAGAGCCCTAAGCCAGCTGTGTTTTCTTGACCTTTGTCATCTGTTTAGCCTAGGGTGAGGTCATGCTGTGTTGAGATAATTACCTCCTGTCTGCTTTTTCTTTCGTTTCTGTGCCCTGCGAGGGGTTGGGCCTATTTTCCTATAAACAGTATGTTTTTGCGGTGGTCTTTTAGTCAGTGTAGCGCATTGACTGCAGGGGATTCTCCATACTCTTCAATGTTGCTGCACTGAATTGTAAGTCTTTGTGTTCACCTATTTTGGTACCTCAATATAATCACTCATACATTGAAACTCCGTTGTGAAAAAGCTGTTGCTAGTATACCGGTAATTGTGGAGGATGTTGAAAATGCTGTGCTAAAGACAAAAACTCCTGTGTTTGCTGTATTTTCTTTCTTTTTTGCACAAAGTTCTTAAGTTGAAAGTCATGAAGTGGTAGGTACAGAGTAATAGATTTGTCTTTGACTTTATTGAGATGCAGCATCTCAAATTAGAGCGGGTCCTATACACCTAAGTAAAACATTTCATACAGATTCACAATTTGTATACATTACAAATAGTATAGGTAACAATGGATACAGTACAAATAATACACACACACATACAGGTACAGTTAGCTTGCTCACCATCTCCCACCCAGATTAAAGCATGGAGCATGGATGGAGACAAGAGGGAGCCAAGAAAGGCGTAAAGGACACAGAGTAGGCGAAAGAGACAGCCATGGCATGTGTACAGCATAGGTCAGAGAATCCTTTAAGTTGGAGCAAAGTGACAACATGCAATTACAGGTAAGAATAGGACACATGTAAGACCAACAATGCTTGTTTCCCTCCTGTTCACAAAATTGACTTGGTTGGCCTTTTGGCAAAGTACTTGCCACTGAATTGTGCGCTGATGAATCGGATTGTGTGAAGATCTGTTTCCTGTTTTGTAATGAAGATTTAGGGCTCTATTTTTGTCCATGCTAAACTCCTTATCCCTAAACTTCTTTGCCTTGTTTTACTATTTTAAAAAACATTTTTTGAATAGTTAAAATAGCCAATGTAAAAGCTTGCGTGTCTATGTAGATCGGCTAGAACTATCAAAATAGTAAAAATAGTCAAAGAAGTTTAGCGATAAGGGGTTTAGCATGGACAAAAATGGAGCCCTTAGAGAATTTTCTAAGGAAGCGCTAATGGTAACTGAATCATAACAAACTGTATTCCGTTTCACAGACAAGAAGGCACAAGGGGGTCCAGGTAAGTGGACATGCATTAAATCTACTTTATTTATTTTTTAAATTTGATTTAATTTGCTATGTTCTGTCTTCTACTTGAACTCATAGTGTTGACGATAGATCTCTTGGCAGTGCATGTTCATGAGCTCTGTACTGTTCTATCTGTTGTCTGCCCTTCTTGCTAGATGCCATGAATGCCCTGACTAACCTGACAGGGGTAGGAGGGCCCCCCGGAGGCATCGGCATGGGGCCTCGCCCCAGCGGTGCCCCGATGGGCGGCATGGGGCCCATGCAGATAGGCCAGCATGCCATGGCAGGGGTGGCTGGAAATCCGCAAGCCCTGAGTGAGTGTGTTTCCTCCGATGTGTGGTGTCTGTCTGTCTGTATGTCTGTCTGTCTCTGCATTTGTCGTTCCGTTTGATTGTTTTGCTGGACAAATGCACTACTTCTTTCCAGATGCTGGTGACAGTGGATGCTGGCTGTGTTCGACTTTTGCATAACCTCTCGCCAAGATTTGTTTTTGCTTTAGACTTAGTTCCTCCCGTTCCTATTGGAACATTGGGCGACGAGTCCCCTCCATTTGCTCCGGTCTCTGGCGACCCTTCTTGCAAAGAGAGAGGGGGAAAAAAGGTTAAAAGTGCTACAAAATGTTATTCAGGTGTGGCTCTTTGTTTTAAAGGTATATTCAGTGATTTTCACTTTATTTTTTTCTTTCTTTTGTGATAATCCTCCCTACTATAGAGTGTGCTGACCATATCATTAGTTCCTCCCTGTCCCCAGTGAACCGCAGAAAGAAATCCTAGTTTCGGTTTTGGTGGCGGGTGACAAAGCCTTGATCCAATCAGGGTAGAGGGGGCCTTCCTCCAATCAGGATCGAGCGGGGTGGGCCTGTTGCACGTCCTCCCACTGTAGAGCGTGTGCATACCCATATATTGTTACCGGGGCGGACTGGGTTACCAAATTATCCAAATCACTGAATGCTCCTTTAATAAACAGTCCAGACCACTTTGCTTATCCTACAGCTTAGAGGTTGAGCAGCTAATATGTCTCTCTTTCTCTCTCCTCCCTTCACATCCATCCGCCATTAGGAGGTCCAGGTCATGTGCAGATGCAGCAGATGGTCCAGGCCCAGCAGCAGCAACAGCAGCAGCAACAACAGCAGCAGCAACAGCAGCAACAGTCCATCCAATTCCAGCAGTTCCAACAGGCCCAACAGCAGCAGCAACAGCAGCAACAAAATGCTTTACAGCAGCAGCAGCAGCAGCAACAGCAACAGCAACAGAACGCAGCCATCCAGCAACAGTTCCAGGTTCAGCAGCAGCAGCTCAAACTCCAGCAGCTGCAGCAGCAGCAGCAGCAGCAGCAACAACAACAACAACACCACCAGAACCAACAGCTCCAGCATCAGAACCAACAGCAGGCCCAGAACCAACAGCAACAGAACCAGGTATTGAAACACAATTATACTGGGTATAACCGAGGCAGGTTTTTTTCAGAGCCTGGGAGGGTATTACAGAAACGTCCTAACTCTGAAATTATATCTTCTCTGTTTAGTAACCATGGAAAATTGAGTAAGAGTAAGAACAGAAGCATAACAATAATGGATATTACAGTAATTCTTGTGTAAAACATTACTTGATTCAGAATTATATATGCACGTTCCACTCCGCCCCCTCCCTCCAGAACAACGCCTACCTTTCTTTTTATTTCTCAATTCTGTTCAAATACACGACAAGGAGGTCAACAACCATGCGTGCCCGGAACCATTGGCAACCATTAAATCAGTATTCTTCCTACCGCCACTAACGATGGTGCAGCCATGAGCCGTCAAAAACAAGCACTTTGATTAGAATCTTATAGCATTTGATCTAGATCAGGAGTTATTCACGTTCAAAGATTTTTCAGCCCATTGGCTGAAATGGGGACGATGGTCGCACAACCAGACGCTATCCTACTATAGTCCTGGGGGCTCCATTCTTGTTTGATTAATCTCCGTCTTTTTAATTAATCTCCGTTCTGGGCCAAATACGGGACTTTTATACAGGACGGAGATCTCCGTCCCTGAGGATTAAAGTGTTAACCATTTTAGCCTTAATGTGTGACTGTACCACGTTGCTGTTTTACATGTCTGACTAATACAGTATTCAATGAAACAAAGTCTCTCTCTCTCTCTGTCCGTCCAGATGCATCCATCCAGACTGCAGACACAGCAGCAGATTGTGCAGCTACAGCTACAGCAGCAGCATGCTCAGGCCCAGGCTCAAGCTCAGGCTCATCAGGCCCAGGCTCAAGCCCAGGCTCAGGCGCAAGCGCAGGCACAAGCCCAGTCCATTCAGCACATGGTGCAGCAGCAGCAGGTTCAGGCCCAGCAGTCTCAGTCCCAGCAGGGCCAGTTGCCCCCACACTCCCAGCAGCAGCAGCAGGTGCAGCCCGGCATGGTGCCCCAGGCTCTGGCCAACCAGATGCCCAACGTTAACATCAGCTCGCTCAGTCAACAGCAGCAGCAACAGCAGCTCAAGATGCAGATGCAGGTATGTATGGGGCGGTATGGTGGCTGCTGCAGCATTAATAACCTGTAGTAGGGAGGGACTTAACTTATTGACTGCCACATGCCAATGACCTTTTGGGCAAGTAGAACATGACCTGTACTCGCCTGACGGACAAGAGCCTCTGCGACCTTAGCGTCGACCTCTCTGTGGTTTAGAGCTGGTAATGTATCACTGTGTCGGGGGAGTAGAACTTGTAGGTGACACAACGGGAAGGTATCTGATGCACCAGAACCGCCCAAAAAAGCACGTATTGTATTATGCCCAACACGACACCAGATTGATATGTGTAGATGTGTATGTATTTGTGTTTGCCTCTGTGTCTGTTTTGGATGTGTGTTGTGCAATGTGCACACATTTTGTCATGCCTGTTCATGCATTTGTGTGCTTATTTGTGTTTGTGTTTGTGTGTGCGCGTGTGCGTGTAGGCCAGAGCCTTGCAGCAGCAACAGGCTGCCCAGCAGGCGCAGCAGGCTGCAGCGCAGGCCCAGCTGGCAGTACCTGGCCAGGTAAGTCAAGTCAACTCTGTATTTTAAATGGTGCATTTAAATAGCGCCTTTATCCAAGGCGCTTTACATAGATTGTGCATTACATTCACCCATTCATACACCGATGGCAGCGGAAACCATGCAAAGTACCAACTAACTAGCACATCAGGAGCAATTAGGGGTTAAGTGTCTTGCTCAAGGACACATCGACACTAACTCTGGGGGAGCCCGGGTTCGAACTGGCAACCTTGTGGTTACCATCCAGCCCCTGAGCCACCGCCGCCCCTGTATTTTAGCACATTTCATACCAAGTAAACGCCTAGAGTTTACGGAGGCTCCACCGGCTAGGTCCTCACCTCATCACTGTCTTGCCAATAATAACGATAATGCGCATCCTCTCGTTTAATATTTCTTAATTGAGCAACACTATAAAATGTGTGGACTGTACTGTCCATAAGTACATAGTCCATTTAGACAACTGGCTTTAATAAATAACTATTCACTTAATAATCATGATTATTAATATTGTAATTTCACATGCATCTTTTCTGGTGCGCGCGCGTGTGTTAGAGCTGGGATACCCGACCGAAACCCTACCCTAACCCGACGGGTCGGGCTAGGTTACATATGGGGTTACATATGGGGCTGGAAGAACCATTGAACAGAGGACGGCGTTAAAAACTCACCCACGCACGGTGGATGCGATCCTCTTCTCCATGACAACATGTAAACCGCGGTGGATTAATATAAATATAATGGTTAGATTTATCAGCATGAACAGTTGAGTATGAGTAAATAACTCGATCCGCACGGACCATGGTAAAGCCTACCAATGATATTGAATACGCTGCTGGCGCTGATTGTTTGATTGAATAGCCTACTTTATTAAGAGTTTGCAGCTTTGCACGAACAGTCCCAAAGTAGCCCTGCCCGCAGTGTGGATTAAATACAGAATTGCCGACGTAAAATCAAATGAATCATCAATGCTGGTAAGAACGTGTGTGTGTGTGTGTGTGTGTGTGTGTGTTTGTGCACGCGGTGCGCTGTGTTGTTATTATTAATCAGCGTAGTAGTACGCCATAGATATAAAATGGTCCCCTTTCATTTATTTTAATTTACAAGACACTGTGTGGCATAATGCCTAAATGTAGGCTATAACAGTCAGGAAAGGCTATAATAACCTGTTTGCTCTCCGTGAAAATAAGAAGTGTCTTCCCTGGACCGGGTCGGACGCATATATTGATAATAATGGTCGGGCTCGTGCTCGGGCTGGGCCCAAAGCTGTCGGTAACGGGCCCGGGCTGGGGAAAGTCGACCCGATCCCAGCTCTTGTGCGTGTACAGTGCACACATGTATACGTGGCTGAAGTGCATGCATGCCTCATGTCCACTGTCCACTAATTGCACTTGCAATTTGTTCTTTTGTACTTTGTTTGTTTTTGGGACATCATATCGTTGTTAACTTGTCCCTCCTCTCTTGTTGTATTCCTTCTTCCAAAGATGTTGCTACGTCCCGGGATGCAAATACCACCTCGGTTACCTCGCGCCCCAAACCCCCCCAACCCTACTGGGCTCGGAGTGCAGCAGATGCAACAGGTATTGTAACCTCCACCCCAGCCTCGGACACAAGACCCCCCCTCCCACACACTTATTTATTTTAAAAGTCTTTTAAAAAAAAAGTGTAGTTTCTCCAAACACCTTATGACTTAAAACTCGTAGTACGAATATAAGGCCTATTCATACTCCAATTTTAGGTGACCACCGAAAACTACAACCTGACGTCATGTCGCAGTGGGAAGTGCTTCACAGCTCACCCAAACACATTTTTTTAACCGGTTGCCTTATCACCTAAAGCAATAATCACACCAAACGGTCACCGTGCAACTCCTTGGGTTGCACGGTGACTTTTTGGTGTTATATGGTCCATTGAATTCCATGCGTTGAGTCGCTTGGGTCAACACGGGCCAACGTGCAACAAGACATCACACCGCAGGGACATGCGCTAAAACAGTCTTGTGATGATTAGGGCTTTAAACTGGAGTATGAATAGGCCTTGACTCTCCTTACATCTAAACCTCAAAACCCAGACCTCTCTCTCTCATTTCTGACTGTAGCGGAGAGAGCAGACGGAGTGATTGAAAGTCTTTAAGTCATTTTCTTTGACATCTGTCCAGTCACTGTACTACGCCAACACTAAATCAACACCTGTCACCAGTCATAATGTGGTAACTTGTGGACACAAGTCACACAAGTGGCCCAGATGTAACACCCGCCACTGACGGTCATCATCACCAGAGTCTGTTTGTTGTTCCAAATAGTTTTGACTGGTACATTGGTGAGTGACGGTGGCTGAATTTGAAGGTTTCCTACCCTTAAAGGGATATTTCACTTTAAAAAAAACATTTGGTCATTTCATTTACTCAGCCTTATGTGAACACCCAGAGGGTTTTTAAGTTACTTGATTCAATATTTAGATATTTGAGATCCATTTTAGCTGCCCCGCCCCCTCCCTATACAAACCCATTGTAGCTTCTAACTCTATTTTAACCATGATAGATTAATCAAAACACCCGTCTTTTTTTTCTGGTGACTCATAGTGTCCTCCGAATACGTGAGGGGGCCGTGGCTATGGATTTTTATTTTTAAATATTGCTTTTATTTTTTAGTCTCAGCA
>OOFJ01094228.1:0-10514 GCA_900323375.1 Benthosema glaciale
CAGTTTGTTTGTGTGTCAGAGTGTGTGTGTGTGTGTGTGCGTGCGTGCGTGCGTGCGTGCGTGCGTGCGTGCGTGCGTGCGTGCAAGAAGGGGATTGAATAATCTTCCATTGGAATCGTTATGCAAATGGCGGTATATGGTGGCATAATGATTTTCTCAACAACATTTTGATGCAGATGAAATGTTCTGAGAATCAGTTTTCTCCTGGAGAGCAAACAGCGTGACTAGAAAAGAAAAATAAGAAAGACTAAAACAAAAAGTGAGATACAGTATTGTGAGAGAGAATGCTACTGGTTCGTGGAGAGTTGTTAATCGGGAAAGAAACAAGATTAAAAATAAAAATGGAAGAGCCTCTGTGCCGGTATTAGTATGATGATTTATAAAAGAAGGTTGCACACTATGGAGAAATTAAATAAAATAAAATAAAACATCCAGAGTTACACCAAATCAAAAATGTAACGTAAAATGTATGTGTATTTGTGTATATTATATAAAATAAGATATAATGAAAGAAATCAAATAAACAAGAAATGCAAAAAAAAAAAAAGGCTTATTTTTTGCTTTAGGGGGTAGAAGGTTCTCTTGAACTTACTGCTTTTTTGTTTTCCTTTTTTTCTTTAACTGTTGCTTTATTCAGTAGAGAGTGGCAAGTTGCCTATAGAACAGAGATGAGCAAAATCATGTTCACAGCACCAGCTACACACAGTCACGCACACACACACACACACACACACAGACACACACACACACGCACCAGCCGACGTTTGGAGTTATCAAGCGATTTTTCCCAGTAGGTTGCTCATCAAGCCATTAAGATCTGTCGCCTCGTCATGCTGCGAGCCGACTGAGTTGATAAGCGTCCTCAGCCCCGCCTCCGACTGTCTTGCTGACAGACGTTACTAACCCTAACCGGTTTTAGGGTTAGGTTTGAGGGTTTGCGCTAGGGTTAGTAGCCCAGTATGTCAAACATTACTATTTCTAACCCTCCCCCAACCCCAAACCCCAAACCTAACCATAACCGCGAGCATGTCGCAACACATGTTGTTGTTTTCTGTCAGAAGATTTCCGGGTTTCCCTCTTATCAATGCCAATCGTGCCTGGCATGTTGCCAGACTACATGGGACTGCTCGATCTTAACGGCTTGATGAGCAACCTACTGGGAATAATCGCTTGATAACTGGGCATCGGGTGCACGCGCTTACACACACAGACACACACACTTGGGTGTCCACATATAGCAGACGTGGACAAGACAAGTACTTTGAAAGAACTGCTTTCTGAAGCGTTAAATTTAGTCACTGAACTGGGAGGTTGTTAGATGCGTGGTTTCATGCATGCCGTTGGCGTGGTTTAAACTTCAGCAGCATAGTGTGGTGTGGTATGGCACGGGGACTGAGGTAGTTAGTGGCGCACGGCGCTTAGCCATGAGGAAAGCGAAAGAGGGGGAATGAATAAAAAAAGAAAAAGAAAAATACCAAACCCAATAACAACAAAAAGCCCCCAATGAGTCAACATTACTTGACTTTCCTAATTCCATGGACGTACTACTGCACCCACTGTTAGGAGCCGTGGTTCAAAAGAAGCCATGTTGTTGGATGTTGTGTAAATGACCCCAATGCTAAATCAGTGATACAGTCTTTGGCCACCCGTTGAGCAGATAGACGGTTTCAAACACCACCACCACCACCACCTACAGTAAACAACCCGTAAGAACTTTGTTCTGGTTTGTGTATATTAAATAAATACGAGAAGGCTTGCTGGCCAGCCATAACCTTAGCTACAATGTCCATTAGTTATAGGGAGCAGGGGAAAAAAACATAACGTGGGTTTCTTCTCTCTTCCCGACTACTACCATTGTTAGCTACCCACTGGGCAATAAACGGCAATTAGACAGCGTCTAAAAATGGGCTAAAAAACATCTAAAAGTGAAAGAAAATTAGTTTTTTAAATGTAAGCTTAGCCTAGACGTTTATTAGCGGTTGTTTAAATGTCTAAATATAGACAGTCTATTTTAGACGTTTAAACAACCGCTAATAAACGTCTAACTAGGCTAAGCTTAGATGTCTAAAACGTTCATTTTCTTTCGCGTTTTTTAGCCCATTTTTAGACGGCCCATTAGAAGTATATTAGACATATTTTAGACCAGTGGGTACCATTATGATAAACTGGTGAGATGATAGCTAATGCGGTTAGGCATTAATAATGACCGGATGTGTTTGTTGACCTGATTTGGCTCGTATGCTAGCAAAAAAACAAGTGTTTTGGATGAAACCGTCTATAGGCCAGCAGGTCAGTGTGAGAGAGCAGAGCAGTGTGTAGCCGAGCGTCCTTATAGCGAGGGGTGTGGCGGCTAGCGGCGGCGGCCAGCAGGCTGCCTAATTATCCCTGAGAAGCACCAACACTCACAAATAAAAAGCAGGCTTTTCCTACTGACTGGCTTTCCTACTGAGTGTGTATGTGTGTGTGAGCGCGCACGTGTGTGTGTGTGTGTGTGTGTTTCTTGATCCAGCAGCGTGTGCAGCAGCATAAAGAAGGGGCCCCTCAGACTATAGCTTGAAATGTGCCAATGGGTAGAAAGAGCGCACACACACACACACACACACACAAACACACCCCCACACACACGCACGCACAAGATGAAGGCAGCGTTCAGGTGGCGTGGCGTGGGGTGGCATGGCAGGGTGGATGTATAGGCTGGCACCAACGTACCTGGTAGAGACAGTGGCAGACGCTACGGAGCTGTGGGGGGAACTCGCTGGAGGAGCCGATGATGGCCTGGAAGAACCGCTCCGTGATCTGCAGCAGGTTCCTCTGGTTCTCCTCCAGGTTCTCCCCTTGCTCCAGCCTGAGAACACACACACAGGGGCGGCCTTAGGAATCTGGAGGCCCGTTTCAAGACCAAACATGATGACATAATTATTCTGTCGATACAGGCGTATTGACAAATAGTTTTGACTGTTCAATATCGCGCACAGCAATTACTCTCGACAATTACGCAGCAACAACACTTCACCTCATCCTGTCTTCCCTTCACAATAAAGGGTCTCCCCTTTACCTCCCAATGCCGCACATTTTACCCAGGTTATTAACAGGAAACAGGTGTAACTTGACATTGTGGGAGAGAGCAACGCAGCGAGTAAGCGAGAGGTGAGGGGTTGACTGATCGGAGGCCCCCCTGAGGGTGGAGGCCTGTTTCAATTGAAACTGGTGAAACATAGTAAGGCCTCCTATGCACACACACACACGGTAGATGAACCATATACCATAATAGCTCACCATTTACTAGTACAGAGATGCGATGAGCCCCAGCCCCACTAACATTTGATTCAAGTTGAATTCACGTTTCATAAAAAATAAAAAAATGAATTGCATGTTATAAAGACCACATAATCCTTGTGAATCTGCCTCGATGCCCTGTGTGGTGGTGCAGCGTCCCTGTTCTCAAAACTGACCTCGATCTCGTCTCTCGTCGCTCCCAAAGGAAAACAAGGAAGTCTTTTTTTCCCCTGTTGGTGTTTCAACCATTATGTTATGCTTTAGCTATTGAAAAATAGCAGATCTACAAGCTCATAACACGGAGGTTAGCACATCCACATTTTATGGTACAAAACTGTGAGTGTTTTTCCGGGTGCTTCAGGGTGCATTGAGGCTACTTCTATTGAAATTAATAGCTGGGGGCGGGGAAGCCACCTTCTAAGTTTTTCTATAAAACTATGAAAAAAAAAACATTATCTCGCCTGAGTCGCCTCCCTCTCTCTTTCCTCTCAATTTTTTGTCCAGACATGCCATTTTCAACGGACAATAACTACAGAACCGAGGGTCGAAAATAAAAATAAAAAAATAAAATAAAATGCTGAAGCATGGAGAAATCCTCTGTGTTCATCAAACATCCGGGGAATCGATCGTACTGGAGATTAATTTTATGTGACTACTATGTGAAAGGTAAGGAGAAATGGCTGGCAGAGGCTGAATTATTTATGCTCCTCTCTCTGTTCAACTTCCCTCACTCAAGTGACAGGTAGATGCCGATAATTAGAGTGGCAGCACCCCTGCAGCCCCAGTGAACCCTGCCCACCACCTGTGCAGTGCCCATTAAAGTGACATACCTTAGGTTATCATAATGGCACATTAGAATATGGTATGCAAATTGCAAACACATTACGGCTCCTACACGCAGAATTAAGCAATTATACGACAGTTACCCTTAAAACTAACAGAACCGCTGAATGTTTTTATTTTTTCAATGTCAGATGTAGTCCCTACGACCACAAATGTCCCAAGAAACTACGGTAGCTAGCCTAGCCACCGAGTCTGCTGCGCTCTGAGACAAAAACACAGCAGAAATCTTTGTTTTGATTAGGTGTTACTGTGTAGTGAGTTTAAGTAACTGCATGTGACATGTTTCAACCAATCAGCTTAGTTCCTCAAAACGTATAATTGCGGTTATTGCACCCAGACCTACTTGCATGTCTCCCTTCTCTGACCTCTATTTTCTCTCTCAATAACAGGCATGATTAAAGAGTAGCGCGACGCATTGTGAGCTTGTAGATATACTATTTTCAGCAAGTGTAAAAACAGTCATTACGACGGCATCAAGGCCCACCAAAATGCATTTTAGTCGACGAAATCAACTGTAGATTTAGTCGACTAAAATATTATGACATTTAGTCGACTAAAACTAGACTAACACTAACACACACTAAAACATTCCAGGTGACTAAAAGGTGACTAAAACTAAGTGAAAGCTATTCAAGAGACTATGACTAAAACTAAAATTTGCTGCCAAAAACAACACTGCTTCAGTATACTGGTGTTGCACTGGTCAGCAACATCAATGGGTGGGGAGTTTTACCTGGTGGGGTCCACCTCGAAGCTGATGTGTTCAGCGGTGGTGTGTGGTGTGGTGGGTGGGTGAGTTTTACCTGGTGGGGTCCACCTCGAAGCTGATGTGTTCAGCGGTGGTGATGACCCCTCGTAACAACGGCTCCAGAAGCTTCTGCAAGTAGGCTGCCCCGTACACCTAAAGGCACATCACGCACAGGGAGGAAGGGTACAGTTTCTCAGTATTTCATGTTCATCAGAAGACATTCTAAATATGAAATATGTACGACACAGTATTCAATGTTACTTAAATACATGGGCAACTAGCATACACATGCAGCTCCCACCTTCACTTAATGCAGGTTAATAATCTGAATATGCAATTCAAATATAGCAAAAATAGCCAATCTACAGACTACTGTACAAGCTATCTACTATTTTTTGCTACTTTTGTGTGACAATCAAAGTAGGAAATGTATTTAACTTGAACTAATAACCAAGGAAATTTCGGGGTCTGACGTTTTTTATTTCGTATTCATATTTTTCGCAAAAGGTCAAGTCTAGAAGGACCGCAGCGAAAACAAAACGCAGCAGTGCACCACCTGAATTCCATGTGGTGCATTCTTCTCACCTTGAAACAGAAGGTCATAATCTTGCTGGCCAGGCTGTTTCCTCTGAACAGAGTCTGCATGGAGTCGGCCAGCTCCACCTCCTTGGAGAACATGTTCCACAGGAGCTGGTAGAGCAGGTGGCGGGAATCGAACAGCGTCACCAGCACGCGGGCCAGCTCGTCCTGAGGACGGGACAAACATAGCAGAGATTAGAGGGACATAGAGCAGGTGACGGGAATCGAACAGCGTCACCAGCACGCGGGCCAGCTCGTCCTGAGGACGGGACAAACATAGCAGAGATTAGAGGGTTGTAGACCTGCTTATGTTATGGATCTGCCATCAGTGTTGTTCTCGTCGACTAAAACTAAGACGAAAAATGTTCGTCGACTACCTTTTTTCACCGATGAAAACTAAATGGAAACTAAAAGAAAACTAAGTTACGATGACTAAAACTATGTCTAAATATGGTGACAATTTTGTCAACAACTAAAAAGTAAAAATAAAAACTAGACTAAAATGATGGAAGGGAGAGGGAGGGAGAGGTCCAGTACAGTCAATTTACAACAAAAGCACTAAAATACACGTGAGATATAAATACATGACTAAATACAGTTGAGTGTAGAGTAGACCATCAGTATTGATTACATAGCATTACACACCCATTGAGAACCTGGCACCACGTTGGCTAGTGCCATTGCGATGGGCAGCTCTCCCTGGTCTCCCATCATGGTCACCAGCTCCACCAGTCTCTCAAAGCGGTCCGCCAGCACCGTCTCGGCCAGGGTGTCGAACTCCGTTCCCTGCTGGAGGATCTTGGTCAGCACCTCCATGAACGTAGCCCGTGTCTGGAGGTCTTTATGATAACCCAGGCCTGATGGAGGAGCACAAACAGTGAACCTGACTTTTATCTACAGACTTTAATTACGCTGTCCAGGCGATGTTTGGAGTTATCAAGCGATTATCAAGAGTCGGTTGCTTATCAATTGATAACTAGGTACGTTGTCAGACTGTGTGATAATGTGACTGAATATTGCTCATCAGGCTGTGACCTGAAGCTTTACCAACTGCTTTAGTTCAATTAAAGCCTGGTTCCGATACGCCAGGATTTTATTATAATTACCTTTGGAGCATAACGCCGAGGTATTTGCGCCTTTGAATCATGAAAATCACCATGAAAATAGTCCCATGACTTGTTGTCAAACAGAAAAAGAATCCACCGCCGCGATGGAAAACAACAACAACAACATGTAATGGCGGAGTGATCTCATGTTGAAAGCACGTTGACTTCTATTGAACTCAATTTCCCAGAAGCCCTTGCGGGCCACGTTTACGGCTTGATTTCCAGATTACGTCATCATAACGCGTCAGCCTCGTCACAATGTCCGTGACGAAGCCGGATTTGTTGACATGATGACAAAACAACGGCGAATTAAACAATATAAATCAAAAGACGAGTTTAGCAGCATCGATTATTCAATTAAAAGTCGGTTTAGCGGGTTACGCAGTCAAACTGTTAACTGGCGAGTTAATTAATTTGCCGAAATAACTCGCTTTCGTGAAACCAATTCATGGCTGATTCTGGATCAATTCATCCAGGATAGGTGATGAATCCCAGTTTAAGCCCCAATCCAGGTTTCGTAAAACAGGCCCATATATGATTTTCCTTGTGTAATATGTACCTATGGAGTGCATCAGGCCGCTGTCCACGTTGGCGTTGAGCAGGTTGGACATGGCGAGGACAGTGCAGTGTCGGAGAGACGCCAGGCGCCGTGACATGCCTCTCTTCCTGCCGCCCACCGGCTGGCCGTCATCCTCCACCTCACTGCAGTCGTTCAGCAGGTTCATGAACAGAGTGAAGTACCTGGGAACGATGGAGGGGGGCGCCACAGCAGGAGACACCATGAGTGAAATGCTCAAAACACACCCATACTGACGATAATAGTAATTTCAACTTTCTTTTGATGTTCTTGCTTTATTAGATTGGATGTCCCGATACTGTATCTGTAAAGTATCGGTGCCTTTTGGTCATATCGGGTAATATCGGTATCTGCGAACATGCCAGTCTAACCACAGATCCGACACAGGGGTAAGGGGTCGACACTATGGCAGGTAAATACAATGTTGGGGCATGTGGAGTTTGCTTGCCCAAACTGCAAATGCACATTTGAGTGAGTAGTCTGCCATTAATAACACAAGATAAAATAAGTAATTTTCTGTTTTTATTATCAGAAATAATAGTCTCTGGTATTGGTATTCGGTAACGGTATCGGCTAACACAGAAATTGTAGTATCGGGATCAGATCGGGAATGAAAAAAGTGTATCGGGACATCCCTAGATTGGACATTAGAGCAAATGGAGCTGGGAACGTTTTCCCTGGTAGATCACCGCCTTGCCACTGCCAGGCGTTTGAATGTGTGGAGAGAATTACAAATGATGTTGTTCCTCGTTACATGCTTTTTACAACATATGGTTCTAGAATAATCTAGATTATAACGGGTTCATTGCGGTGGACAGAGTGTACACATACTGGTAACTACAGCGTGACAAACAAGCGACCGATGGATCGATCCAATCCTTACTTGAGGAAGAGCTGTGACTTGGCCTCCATTAGTTCCACACCGTCTCCTTCTTCAGGCTGCAGAGGCAGGCCGGCTAAGAGAGACACCACTGCCTCCATGCTGGCCTGGTCCAAGTCCCTACAAACCACCAGAATGCAGAAACATTCACAGTTAGGCCTTTTGGTAGAATTTCTCATTTAGCATCAAGCTAAAATGAAGTGGCAAACACAATATACGTGCAATTAAGGATGAGCCCAAAGTTCAGAATGCTAAAGATGGTAATTTTCAACATTGTTCTTCGTAGACCCCTAGAAGCGTTCCTGCTGGTTTGCTATAGTTTGAGGTAGTTAGTTCATTGCATTAAACTGCCATTCCAGCTATAGGACAGCAGGTGAATGTCCAGGAACATGAAAGTAAGATGCACCTTGTCAGACACTTGATGTCATCATCGGCGGCTTGGTTTGAGGTCCCCATCACCCAGTCGGTCAAGTACTCCACCATCTTGTTTCTAAAAGAGAAGAGACAATGAACCTCCAGCATCCAGACCACCGCCACCAGTTCTACAAAGTAAGTCTATTAATTTATTTATACAGCCTCGGTTCACAGTCAACACATTGGGTTCTGCTGAAACCCTTCACAAATATGAAAACACAAATACCTTAATGCTCAAACAAGGAAATAGTTTTTGCACAAGGCTTACACATGGACAGAAAAGGTGGAAATGGCCTCCAGCCCTGCAGGTGGTGCTGTAACATAAAGATACTGACCTGAACTTCATTTCCTGGCAGAAGGAGAGGTCGTCTCTCCTCTCCATCATCACCTCCACCAGCTGGCATAGTTTGGTCTTGATCTGGATAGCGTGGACCATGTTACCAAGGATACGGACATATCTGGAGGTGGAGAGAATATTATGATTTTTGATATATCCTTACTGGTGTTATAAATGAGACCTGGGTAACTGGAGGCAGGGAGGCACTGGAGGCAGGACTCCCGTGTGAAAGTCCTTCATCTTAACCACTACACCGTCCGGGGGAGATACTGACACTAACCCTAGCCCAAACCTAACCCTTCGCACCACTGCTAATGTTTGACATGTGGGATTACTGGAGACTCCTGATATGCATGCATCTGTACTAAAAAAACAAAGCGGTACGGTGGCCCAGATGGCTGGCGTAGCCGTGTGCATGCACATACTGTACAGCAAACACATACGGACCTGACCAGGTTGAGCATCATGGTTTCTATGCTGGCCTGTCCCAGGTGTTCAGAGCTGCCCTCGGTGTGACTGTCCAGCAGGTTCTTCATGATGGCGATGGTCTGCTCCACAAACTGGGTGTTGGTGTCGTTGATGGGGACCTGAAGCAGTGGCACACACACACACACAACAGTGTCACTGACAGAGACATTTCACCAACGCTTCTCTGACAAACACACAGCATGGCTTCAGCATCATGGCTTCTGCAGCACAGCTAGCACTTAAATCCTACAGTATGACCAGCTCAGTGGCCTTGTGGTTAGAGTGTCCGCCCTGAGACTGGGAGGCCGGGGTTCGCTCCCCGGCCGGGTTATACCAAAGATTGGGCCCCAGGCTAACTGCCTGGGCACCGGGGCCTACCTTTTTACCCAAAACAAATCTTTTTGCTGAAAAAAAGGATCTAGGGGGCACGGTAGCTCAGTGGGTAGCCCACAGCTAGATCATGGGATCGATTCCCACCGTGGCCGCTGAGAAGCGGCTGGCTCAGTTCAGGGCTCTCCCCAGGTTGGCAGAGGGAGAGTAGCACCTAGCCAGGATTATAGTGTTGGCACCGGGTGAAAAATGGGTTACAAAACCATGGGATATTTTAAAAACTAGGTCGATTTTCTACCACAAATAAAAGCGTCAACCTGCATGAACGAGACATCACAATTAAAGTCTAATGTGAAATAACTGCAACGTATTTTCATATCGCTTACTCGCATCGCTTCTGCCGTTACGCGTGCACTGCACGTGACAATAAAAACAGCACCACCAGACGGCCCTCTGCCGCAGTGTTGTTTTCGTCGACTAAAACTAAGATGAAAAATGTTCGTCGACTACCTTTTTTTCACTGACGAAAACTAAATGAAAAGAAGATAGTAAGACTAAATCTGTTGACAATTTCGTCAACAAATAAAAACTAGACTAAAATGTTAGGAAGGGGACTTTTCCACTTGGTTTAATACTGAAAACAGCAGATCTACAAGCTCACAACGTGTCGCAGCGTGACGCGTTGTGAGCTTGTAGATCGGCTATTTTCAGCATGCTAAAATCAGTCATTATGACGGCATCAAGGCCCTCCAAAACATATCTCAGTCGACCAAATCGACTGTAGATTCAGTTGACTAAAATATCACGACATTAAGTCGACTAAAACTAGACTGACACTAAAAAACATTCCAGGTGACTAAAATGTGACCGAAAGTAAAATGAAGTTTCATTTTCCAAAAAACTAGGACTAGCAACTCACCGGCCCCTGCGTGTCGAAGAACTTCCCGATGCTGTTG
>OOFJ01094239.1:0-10192 GCA_900323375.1 Benthosema glaciale
CACACACACACACACACACACACACACACACACACACACACACACACACACACACACACATACACGGTAAATACATACATTATATTTCAATATGGGAAACTAAACACAAAGCTTAGAAACCCCCCCCCCTCACACACACACACACACTCTCTCTCTCTCTCTCCCTCTCGATTCCTCTTGCCTCTCTTATCTCAAACATTCATGCTTATGCCTCTGATAAGTCACTGTAAAACAGATATGAAGATAAGCAATCATCCACGCAGTCCTTCTCTCACCTCTGTGGGCTGCCTTGCCACGACACGAGGCAAAGACAAGAGCTTCTCTGGGGTAAGAAGAGGTGTCCACATGCTCCAGCTTCCTTATCAGTCCTGTAGTCAGCGCAAAAGAAGAGGGGAGAGCGAGAGAGGTAGTAGGAGGGAGGGATCGAGGGTGGAGATAGGGAGGAATATGAAAGAGAGAGAGAGGGCGAGAGAGAGAGAGAGAGAGAGAGAGAGAGAGAGAGAGAGAGAGAGATTAAGCTTGCCCAGATGAGATCTGCGGTGCAGAATTTGAATTGTGTCCCAGGAGTAAAGCGTGTGCCCTGAATTTGATGCACGCGTGCAGAAGCCACACAGTTCAATCCACAGTGTGTGTTTATCTCTTATGCCTTAAGTAAAGTTAATGTGTCCGTCTGAAGGGAGGAACAGGGATGCGCTTGCATCGGTGTGGGTCAGTGCATGTGTTTTATTTATTCTATGGATTGTGTCTGTGAGGCATCTGAGGACAAATAGGGCATCATCTCTGTTATCATTCAGGTCATTCAGGAGAATTACATGCTCAGAATACTGAAATATGCCGATTTAACTGGACCACACCTCATTCACACTGGTGAAAGCTGCCTGCGTAATTCAAAATACAAATACAGATGGCATTCGCATGCATCTACAATCTAAGCAGCAGTTTGAGGTTTTAATCAGTCAAAACAAATAAATAAAAGAGTTGATCAGTTCAGAGGTGTGAGATCTCAATGAATGTGAGGTACTACTGAAATCGGACATATTATTTGCAGTTGTTATGCATGCTTTGGAATACATACTAGTTTGAAACATTGAGCTGGTTTGAATGGCCATATGCTTACTCATTGCTGTATATTGCCCCCTAGTGTTCGCAGACAGTGTTTGATATGATTGACTGATTAATAATTCAGTCTAAGAATATGTCATATGTACTTGGGGTGTATGTATGTACTGTACAGTATTGTATTGATGGCCCCATAGTGTCTGATGAAGATCTGATATAAGGTTGAAACGTTGCGCCATTAATACAATAGTTTGGGAGCATTAAATCAGTTTGCAGATGTTTTAACCTTCTATTTAATGTCTTGCCTCGACGTCCTGTACCTGGCCTAAATACAGGTACTAGATGACTCGGGGACTTCAGGGACTTTGCTCTTCTTGTGTGTTCAAGAGGAGATTGTGTTCACACAATCTCCTCTTGAACACACAAGAAGAGCAAAGTCCCTGAAAATTCACCATCTTATTCATATAGATGATAAATGCATGCAATGCAAGATAAACGCATCTTATAAGATGATCCTTTATCTTATATTGCATATACAGTATCAACTATCTTTGAAAGCGCAGATCAAACATACCTGGAGACTTGGCACAGGAGTGCGAGGGTACAATGAAAGACTGGTGAGGAAGCTGAGGGGAGGAAGGCAAGGATATGGACACACGCTTGGTCAGTCTAGTCCTTTTGCCACTACTGCCACTGCCTACATCCTGGAGGTGTGTAACAATCCTGCCACTGCTGCCACTCTGCAAGGTACCATGAGGACCTATATGAATATAGAGAGAGAGAGAGAGAGAGAGAGAGAGAGAGAGAGAGAGAATGTGGGGTAAAATCTTCATAAGGAGGACAACACCCGCTGATCTATGATTATAGAAGCCTTGTCACTGTCACTGATTACATTGCCAATCACGGCCATGTTTAGCATACTTAATAAGTCTTGAGAGGACTGATTGATTTGGAAAATTAGCACACAGAGTGTATGCCTGGGGCAACAAGTACAATGTCTCAAAGTTTGTCCTGTTATATCTCTATTATTCAAAGGTCCATAGCCATGGTCATGTACTTTAAACTTACAATTTTAATGAGCCTGACACATTTATCTCCCTTTCACTCTGCTTTTGCCAACAAGAGCAGCACGTTATGAAATATTAATAAGCAGCATGTTCACCCTACTAGTACTGGACCCTATGTCCTTCTATGTTTTAAAGGGGAACTTCACCCAAATCCTGTTTTAATGAAATGAGGGCATAATAAACATGATGTTGGACTGTGTTTTGCGTTTGTGTTTTTTTTTGTTTTTCGAACATGATTTTTTTCCCCCCTGTGACATCACATCACATAGGTGTATATCAGTTCTTCCTGGATTGCAATGTAGTTCCAGTCAGACTGGCCCCTCCAGCTAATGTCAATCACCTTGTTACCATGTCTACCAGCCCACACTGAAGTGAGGGGCGCTCTTATCATCATACAATATGATACATCACCATAAACCACATTCTGTGCTCATACACACAAACACACAAAATTGTGCATTCTGTGCCCATTCCACAAACACACGCATGCGCACACACACGCACGCAGGGGCAAGCGCTCCTCAAAAAAGAAAATTGTGTTATGTCACAGGAAATTACAAAAATAAAAATAAATGTAAAAATATTAATAAACTCCAACATCATGTTTATTATGTCCTAATAATAATTTTTTTTTTAAAAACGATTTGGGTGCAAAATTGGTGACGTGCCCCATAAAGCCTTTAGACAAAGATTCACAAAAACTGTTTTATGTTCCAGAGAATATTCACATCGGTCTGAATTACCCCTTAAAATGTCTTCTCTTCTCTTCTTTTCTGCAGAAGAGCACAAGAGATTACAAAATTGCATGTCATTATCAACAGCGGGTCGTACAGATCAGGATATGTAGGCCTATACTGTGTACCTTTGGTATATATGGCTCTTCAAAACACAGTTTGTGGTATATAGCAAACAAAAATGACAAATGGCCTAGCATCTCTGATCCTTATTTTTAGTTTTTTAATTCAGCATGCTTCAGTATGCTCTTTATAGGTCAAAATGTTTGCCTAAGCTACTCTAACTTCTCCTGACACACTTAAATGCATGAAGGACTGACACACTGTGTGAAGGACAGGAACACACTGATGAATTGGGCTAATTGAATTGGTTCCACTTAAATCACCCAAGAGAAGAAAAGATGTCTTCAAATAATACAAGTCATCACATAAGTATGGCATACCGTATAATAAAGGATTTGTTCATTTTCTTACAGAATCTTCTTATTGTTATGCCTATTATTACTATTATTATCATCAATTTAGTCGTATGGCAGATCATGCTCAAGATCTTATCAGCTTGACAAGTGCAAAGTCAGAGTAAAAGGCATACAAGACAGGTTAAAGGGTCAAGTAAGTCTAGCTATATAGTGCAAAGAAAAACAAATTTGTGCCAAAAACGTAAGTAACTATGATGCCAGGTATGCCTAAATATAATAAAACGTAGCTTATGTCTGAACAACATGGCATCAAAATAACATAGTGTCTGTGTACATATACAGGCCTATGTCTATCTAATAGTGTAGTAAGTAGACTAACCAATACATCTGCATAGATAGGTTAGATTTTTGCAATCAGTGACAAAAAAACAAACATGCCTATAGCAATGATAATGAAACGCAAAGCAAAGTGGATAAAAGGGAGAGATGTCAAACATTAGACGTTTTGGACCAGATATTATGTGCAAGTAGCCAGTAGGCCTACTGCAATTGTAGTCAGTAGTTTCAATGGTCTTCGAATGTCTTACCTGAATTGTGTTTGACGTTTTTTCCTCCATCTTTTCCTCTACCCTTTTTATGACCAAATCGGAACATAATTTGTTTTTGTTTTTAACTTCCCCCTCCTGTGGAAGGAAGATGACCCAAATGTTTGTTTTAGTTGCAATGGAAAGACAAAATGACTTTAAATTAGTAGGCTACATGTTATTGCTATGACAGACCTGTACTGCACATTTCTATGAGCCAATGCAAGACCATCATGCTTACTTTTAATATTTCAATCTGACTTTATATTAAGTAGGCTATAATTGTTATAGAAATGACATAAACAAATAGAATAGAATAAAGCCAGATACCTACTTTTC
Organism: Benthosema glaciale; assembly: GCA_900323375.1. Classification (NCBI taxonomy): domain Eukaryota; kingdom Metazoa; phylum Chordata; class Actinopteri; order Myctophiformes; family Myctophidae; genus Benthosema; species Benthosema glaciale. The sequence goes on from OOFJ01094239.1 coordinate 4,203, forward strand.
AAGTGCTCTTTGTCGCCACCATTGTCACACATATGCAAGGGAAGTCGATAGATGTCAAAATGAAGTTTGTAAGTCAAATGTATGTATCCTCCTCTGTACTGTAAAGATGCTCGTTCAGCTCGTCACAATGCTCTTTGACAGACAGAGGCTGCAGAGCCGCGCATATAGGCTAAAGGCGCGCACGTGGACGCGCGCGCGGACGCACCCACACACACATAAACCGAATTGAAGTTGACCTACATAAACCGAATTTAAGTGCCCGCTTGACAGAAAGTGACAGAAAGTGGGCACTTTCTGTCATTCAATGCAAAGAGTATTCTATGACGGATTTAACAGACATCCTTGAATATAAATGTAACCTAGGCTGTACCAGCAGTTTGTAGGCTACTGTTTGTTTTCATTTCGATGTCTACTTTGCAGGATATTTAGCCAAACAATTCTTACTTATACTATATACAGTGTCGTCCTCAGCAGTCCTACAGATAGACTAGTAGTTTATAAAGTAGGCCTAGTCTCACGAAGTTCCCATGGATAAATCAAATCTTTTCTCTGAAATCGAAACCACCAGATGGCGCCATAATAGCATATATCGCGCGAGGTAGCTAGGCTACCGTGTCTGGAAAAGAGCAGGCACTACTAGGCAGTCCAGGCTACAAGCTCCGTCCGTCTGTGGTCCGTTTGTTTGTTTTTCCAAGTCGCAATTTGGACTAAAGTTATTTTCTTCTTGCCACCTTACTGATGATGGAGTCAACAACTTGTTATGGCTCACTCAAGTCAAGGCAACCCAGAGTGTACTTTTGTGTACACTCACTCAGAGACTACCGGTAGGTTAAATTAACGTTGATTTTACAATATAAATTGGGGTTTCCAGATAGGCCTATATAAATGCCATTAAACGGGGGTCCGTAGACGAATGCATGTCACACTGGCGGTACTTGAAATTAAACGGGTTGAGAATCACTGCTAGAGCCGACCCATAACAATCTTCTCTGATGGGGGGCATGTGTTTGCAATCTTTTAACTGCTGTACAGTAGCAGTCTACTGTCAAGACAAGGACTAATATCTTTTATCAAATTATCTATCATATATTTTTTTAAAGGCGTCACTCTGCAGTCGTCAATTCAATGCAATTCAAGTGCTTCAAAAGCTTTATTGGTATGACAAAATATACGTTTACATTGCCAAAGAAAAGTGGAACAATACAATCAAGATAGATAAAACGTGCAGTAAACAGAGCTGTGAACACTATAGTGAACACTAATCTCCTCTCTCCTCTCCTCTCCCTCACATGAGACTAGAGCCAGCCATATAAGGCTCTTCATGAGACGCAGCTGGCGCTGCATGCTCCGAGCCTCCGACCGGCGCGCCGAAGACAGTAGATCTAACAACTACCAGCAGGCCAACTCACAACGCTACGCAAAAGCATATGCGAGATCGTAGATCTGTTATTTTTGGAGGCGCGGCACCGTTGTACGACAACGAATCTGAGAAGAAGACGCCATGATCATGTAATTTCTTTCCTACGCTGCCTGGGGACGGGGACAGACCTACGGGAAAGATCCTAAACCATCTACCTTCCTAAATTACTATTACGGTGGTGGCCAGTTTCATGAATATGTATACAATCACGTGTAAGTGCTCTGCGGTTGCGATCTAACGGTTCTAGAGACTAAATAAATGCATGAATATGGTAGGTAGCAAATTTGCCTTGACAGTTTGCATATCCGGTCTCAGCGGATACGGAAACGATACGTGTGCATGGATTATGTGTGTGGAAATTACGCGCGGAAATGACCAAATACAGTTTTGGAGTAGGCGGGCCGGTTCTAGATCGGATGGCAGTGGCACTGGTACAAACATAATGGAAATCCTCGTAACACGAGGCTAGGACAAAAGTAACCCCTCGAGACAGATTCAACGTGAGTTGAAAGCGGCCCATTGTAAAGAATCTTGTCTTTAGATTTTCATCGGTATTGAAGTAAGCAAAGCAAAGCAAAGTTCTTTGTTTACCCAGGGTGAATGGACTAAGCTGGAGATGCTTATTTACAGCCAGACCCTGCATATTTCATAGAACATTTCATGGTAGAGGTTCAATGCCTTGCTCAAGGGCACTTCAGCGGTGGTAATTTTAACATGCCGGTCCGGGGATTCGAACTGGGGACTTCCGGTATCAAGACCGCTCCCCTAACCGTTCGGCCAGTCATAATGATTAATTTCACTGCTGTTTTTGCACATTATGGCTACATTTACATTACACTTTATGAAAACATAAAATCTGTAGTAGGCAACATGTTTGTTTGATTTATTGAAATATTTATTAACAGGATTACAGTGCATTTCAAGCACAACTCAATACAAAACTGGGGGACAAAATCTAAAAGAACACTTCATTTTCTGTCAAAAATCAGAATCATGGTGTAGTTGTGTATTTCAATTATGCAGGCATAACATTTCCTTCTTTGTTCCAGGTTTTCAGACAGATGGGGATGAATCAGCATCAGCCCAGTTGAGAAACCGGATGATACAACTTCTGCAGAAATCTCTCTCCAACAAGGAGAGGTATAATATCTGTTTTCACACAGGTGTGATTTTTAAAATTCAAATACGAAATTATTTGTATTCTATCAAATTCAGTTAGCTGAGAATGAACTGAGGGACAAAAGTCATTAAACTTTAAATAATGCTTTGAGGGACAAAAGTCATTAAACTTTAAAGAACGCTTTTAATGTTCTGTCTGTCAAAATCATAATCACAAAATAGCCGTGCAGTAAGCTGTCGAGCTGTAGTGTACTTCAATTATGCAGGCATATAACATTTCCTTCTTTGTTCCAGGTTTTCAGACAGATGGGGATGAATCAGCATCAGCCCAGTTGAGAAACCTGATGATACAACTTCTGCAGAAATCTCTCTCCAACAAGGAGAGGTGTAATTTCTGGTCTATATAATGAATGAGTAAGGACAGAAGCATATTACACATTTGTTAGTTCTTAAGATAAATGTGCTGCATCCTTGACAGTCTGGACCTTCTTTTGTGGGAAACCCAGATTTTATTATTTGAGATGCTAAATTAAATGTCCCTGCGCTTTCTGCTGACCAATTTACTGTGGGTTTTCAGATTGAATAAGGGACAATAAACAATATTGTGATTGGTAAAGGGCAGTTGAAACCCAAGTGGTGAAATGTGTTTGTGTGTATGCATTTAAGTTGTTGCTGTTTCCTGACATTAAAGGATGTACTGTACTTCAACCATTTTCAACCTGTCGTTATAATATGGTGCCATTTTGTCTACCCCTATCTGTGTCTCAGAGGAGGTAACCTCACATCACAGAAAGCCTGGTATTTGACTTCGCCACACACATGATGTCCCGGGCAGAACACACAAAGCCAGCTGTTGGAGAGGATAGGAGAAGTGAAACTAAATCGTGAAGTCCAATCATGATGTACACTGGTAGGCGCCGGGTTTCTGAAGTGACCACACACTAGTCCCGCCTCCTTTCATGACGACGACAGGCACAGGCAATAATTCTCCATGCATTTTTCCCATAGACATTTCAAAAAGTATTTATTAAAGATCTGTAAGCCTCGAACAATACCAACTCGGATCATGACAAATCATGACAATAAACACAACTTTTGGGGACGAACAAATTATAAAGAAGAAAAGGACTCCTTTGTTGTTTTTCTTTGTAATTATATGTTCGGGCCAAAATATTGTGTTTGTTGTCATGATTTGTCACGAACTGAGTTGGCTTTGTTCGAGGCATACAGATCTTTAAATACCCCTCGTATTGAAAAGGGGCGGGACTGCTAAGATCTATAAGTAGAAAGAAATGGTACCATTTTATCATGAGCAATTAGTGAGGATATGATGCATGGGACATGTTGAAAATGTCCTTTAAGGATGGCGGATGGGCTGTCTTTTGAACAGGGCTTAAATAAAGGCTATTTGTCACCCTGTTTTCAGATTCAACAAGGCTGAGATGTACTGTAGGAGAAACCAGACAATTGAGGCATTTACAACATGTGAAAGACGTTCAGGGATATAATTCACTGGATTTACAGGTAAGCAGTAAGTACAGATACATTCTTACAATTACTAGTACGCCCGGAGTGTGAGAAGTGAGGTTGTGCTGAAACAACAGGTCTGTTGTCAGAACGTCAGAACATGTCAGCTATGAGGTCAGATGTAGAGTTGCTGGCCAGCTCCATATATGCAGATCTAGATGATGATCCCGTCTTCTCTGTGTATGGATATCCAGGGTTTGATGAGGTCAGTGTTGTGATCTTCACATATGGAGACAGCATATATGGAGCGTGTGACGAGGCGGGACATAGGGACGGACTGAATGACTGGTTTTGCAGGTTTTTATAGTAATGTGGTCGCAATTAATCTGCATCCACTGATAAACCTGAAGCCGGCTACCTTGACTTTAGGTTTGCATAGCGATTGTAACTGCTGGAATTGTTGCAAATTATTAATTTTCTATTTAATTGAAGTTATTTATTGCTCACATGAGCTTTATTCATTGCCTGTTTAAGTTTGGCCGGAAGTGCCCTTGATTGATCACTGCGGAACCCTTTTATAGGGCACTCTGGTGTCAGGTAGACAGGAGACATGGTTGCACACCTGTCATTTGACAGGTGATGCAGAAGTTCCAAGTTGTGTGTTGCTGTGTTCATGGCCATGGCATGGACATTAGTGATCTTCTCATTCCCTTAAGCTCATAGAGCAGCCAGTAAGGTATGTTAAATGCTGTATTTTGTATGTTATTTTGAACCTTATTTGGACTGTATTTTCTTTATTTAATTTATGATTATGTGCTGTATTATGTTTATGCTAAACAATGTGTTATTTTGTGTTTGTTCGACGTTGGTTTCAATAAATCCATCAGTATGCAGAACACTGACTCGTTTTTGGAAGAGCTATGGGAGTGAAACATGACTTAGTTGACCTTTAATTGCTCAGCTGATTCCTATGTCAATGTATGACATAGGCATAGTCATGTGTCTAGCGTATTACCATGGTAAGCATTCATATGCACCCACGTAAGCATCAGTAGCCTGTGTGTGTGCGCGTGTGGTGCAACACCTACATCTGCTCTGGCATCGCAGACTGATCTTCAGGCAGAAGTCTTGTCTCTTGCACTTGCTGGAACGTGCCAGCCTCTTGGCGTTGATCCTACAGAACCGCTTCCCACCACACCTGGGACAGGAAGCAGAGAGAATTAAGGTCTAGGGAAAATGCACCATTTACATCCGAGGACGTCCGGGGGACCCCCAGGTGTCCTTGAGGCAGTTCCAGGGGTCCCCAGCTAAATGAGAGTTTAGAACCAAATGGACCCTACAACGTAAATCGGGGTCCCATAGAGAGACAACATGCCATTCATTTTGGGTCTGTGGACTATTCATGTCAAACTGGGGCTTCTTGAATTTAAACGGGTTGAGAGTCACTGCTAGAGCATTAAACATCTTCGCTTATGGGGGTCCCTGGAATACCTTTTCAAGTGGGGATCCACATACTTATTAGTGTCAATTTGGGGGTCCTTGACATGAAAAAGTTTGGGATGCATTTTTATTGCATTTACCACCTAGGCTCTATATAGGGGAATATGACTTATTTTGATTGATTGATTGATTGATTGATTGATTGATTGATTGAATACTGAAATGTAATTAGTACAGGGATACAGTCAGACAAATGAAATCAGTACAGAGTACAGTCACACACAACCAATGGGATCACCTTGCGGTCTTGTTTCCATTCAGGTCCTGGGTATTCATTTCATAATCATAATCATAATTTTACTACTGAGAGAATATGTCTGTCTGTCTGTCTGTCTGTCTGTCTGTCTGTCTGTCTGTGCGTGCGTGCGTGCGTGCGTGCGTGCGTGCGTGTCAGGTGGAAAATGGCCGAAGCTGTTACTGTACAGGAAGTTCCAAACGGATCCAAAGTATTAATTCTTTCTTAATTTAAAAAAATAGCGCGAAT
>OOFJ01094300.1:3722-16020 GCA_900323375.1 Benthosema glaciale
GTGGAAAATAACTGAGTACATGTAAAGGAAAGCACTGTATTTATAAGTAAATTTTAGAATTATTAGAAAATATCCATTAACTACTTTAGCCCACTGTAGCTGAATCTGTCTCGACTCTTATCAACAGATCAGATCAGATAAAGAGTCTGTGAGCTGACCCTAGATGAGTAGCAATGCCTCGGGGAGATGAACCCCCTGTCCCTCCACGAAATGCTCAAGACAAAGTATGATACATCGTCAATAGTTTCTGACATTTGCAATATGGAACACTGAACACTCTAAAACATATATGGCGTTGATATACTGATCCATGATCCATCATGCACAATTGTAGCCTAAGATTTAGCCTCTCGTAGAGGGGTATTTCTCGATTCTGACATCACTCTATACTCTCAGAGTGATGATAGAATCGAGAAATTCCTCTCTACGAGAGGCTAAATCTTAGGCTAGCACAAGTGCACATTTCGCGCGGCTAAACAAACGTGTCAAACTCATAGATGTCTATGGTCAAACTCACCACGCAAAGAGTCGAATCTATTCAGCTTTTGTCTTGTTGCCATTTGTAACTTTCTTATACTTTCTTCATTCATCTTCGGTGCGCAATTGCAAGTAAGTATTTATGGCAAACTTGTAGATGAATTACTGCTATATATATATATATACAGAACAGCACGTCTGCGTCCATTAATCGAAACCATAACTCTATGATCCAAACATGACGATAATAAAACCTTAACTTTCTTGAGATTACAGAACACTTCCGGGGTTTGTCACGTGGTTGGTTGTTTACAACGGAGGAGGGGCGAGGGGTGCCCGGGTGGAACACGTGGTGAAACACGTGGTGAATTGGCCAATCACACATTTTTCATGGTGCCATTATGCACCTTCAATTTATACTCTAAGTTATGCACCCAGGGATCCTAGTTGGAGTTCCAGCCAGGGGTCCCCAACAAAACTGGTTAAAATCAGTATAACCACTTTAACCCATATACATCAGCTGATGAATTGAAAATGGAGGACCCTGATGTAAACAAGTCTTTGTGCGTAATGCGTATTCTGGTTTTATCTCAATTTACCCAGATGTTGTACTTGTACTTACCTGTACTTTCCCCTACTGTACCCATTCTACAAACTGTAAAATAGAAATGATCAATCAATCAATCAAGCTATTTAACAATAGCTGAACTACAAGCTCTCAACGTGCTGCAACAGAGCATGTTATGAGGTTGTAGATATGCTTTTAAAAAATCTTGAAACTTAGCTACATCTTGTATGGGGACTCTGGCACCAAATATTTTCAGATGGGGCACAAATACATGAATTTGGAGAACCACTGCCACTGTTTTGCTTTGTTTTTAATTGATCGATGGAAGATGCGTGCAGACTCTTCAACATTGCAGTTAGTTAAGAGGAGAGTTAGAAGAATAGGGAAAGAGAATAGAGAAGAAAGGAAAACGGAACAAAAAGTAGAATAAGTGCTCCATGGAGCACAGGTCTCCACCAGGTCAGTTACGGTTAGGTTATTGTGGGTCAGCAATGTTCGGAATTCGACGTGGATGGAATATGAAAGATCTGACAGATCTGTGTTGGTCACATGACTATAACAATATGTGTAGCAATTTGTGTGATATTTGGACAAAATCACACCTTTGTGAAGTGAGCGGTGCAACTGTACCATGTGGGGATCCCCGAGGTGTTCCCGCAATATCCAGCCCCCCAGGAACACGCCCAGGGGAGCTGGCCGGTTGCGGCAAGCCCGCCCGTGTCCGAAACCGTCGATAAATGACAATGACATCCCGCCACCCTAATTAGACAATAGAAATGTTTTATGAAAATTTAAATTGGTTTATTGGAGGACATAATTAGGATATACAAAAAACAACAGCACATGTTCCAAAATATAGGCTGTGGCTACCATCCATCCGCCACCTCCATAGGCTACAATTTAAAATGTGAACATCTTTTCTTGGACATGGATCATAAAGCCTAGTAATCATTACTGGCAACTATAGGCTCCAAATCACTAATATTGGACATTCGGTTACAGACCCGCGCAGCACATTATGGTCCTGACAAGTGAGTGACAGTGAGACTTGTGAAACTTCATAGCAAATACAGATGCCCTCGTGTGGGGTGTTTTGTACATTTGGTGAAACTGGACCTCAAATGAAATCAGTGGGGCAGTCATTCTCAGCTCTATTTTTATCTCTATGGCACTGATCCATTCCTGACTAGCTGTTTCATGGTTATGTATAATGTTCTGCTGGACTTCTAAGCTGTTACACTGTGTACACCAAGTCAAATAGTACATTTATCTGTGGCTGAGGGTTCCATTGACTGTATATTATTTAATATGACCTGAAATGAAAATGTTTGCTTAATAATACATTTTATGAAATAAGAATGCATTGTCTTTCAGAAATCCTAACTTCCTGGTGCACTGCTTTGGCAAAAACTGGGGCGGCTGCTGCTTCTACATGTATATCTCCATGACAACAATATGTAGACTAGGAGGCATATCCAGGAATTGGCTGGCTGCCAAAAACTCTCAGGATTAACCCTTCATGGCACACTGTTCAGCCTGAAGGCAGGCTAGCCTACAGCCACTGTATTATTAACATCATATATGGTTGCTGAAATCCCTGGATCAATATGTGATTAGAGACGAGGTGATCACCAAGTACTGGTGCCTTCTGCTGAGGTTCAAAGCCATGCATTTATTTGTGAACCATTGCCTGCCTGAAACTTTTTTTTAAACCAAATAATGTAGCAAAGGAATCCTTAAGTTTAACAGTAACCCACATTGTGATTTACTCTTAGCGGAAAGCCAGTGGTCATTCAGTAAAAATCTGTAAAATTATTTTCTGTTTATATAAGATCCAGGTTATTTATTCCCCCCTACTATTCATCCAACGGTGCATTCTGGGCCATCTAAACGCTGAGAATGTGTGGGTAATTTTCAAAGAGAAAGGAACACTGCAACATAGAGGTCTGCACTCTGCATAGTTGAGGAATATGTCTCATCACCTTTTATTTGGGATGTCTGGTAGCGTTTTTACCAAGTTAGTTTTGGCTACAAATTCCAGCACATTTGTGGATAAGCGCGCACACACACACACACACACACACACACACACACACACACACACACACACACACACACACACACACAGAGACAGCCTCTTTACAACACTTTTGTACTTGCACAACTAATAAATAATCTCTATTCTCAGATCTGTTTCTATACTTTTCTATGTAATTGTTGTCATGTTGATCTAGTCTTGTCAAGACTGCCGTTTCACGGTGTAAGAGGTAAAGAATGCTTGGTGCACCACAATGCCCCGTGGCAGTTAATGCTGAACAACACACAGCCAGGTGTAGTGAGACCCAAGGAGAGAGCTGGGTGAAAGAGTCCTTTGTTGAAAAATACATGTTTTCGTGTACTACTCTTACTGAAATATCTGATTTTCTTCTTTGAAGACTGAAAGACAAGATATTGAAATCAAAAACTTCTATTAATCCTGAAAATAATTGTGCAAACTAGGCTCTCCACACAGGCAATGTAGTTATTTGAGTTCCTATTTTGTGTAGCAGAGCAGGTTCATCATTCAGGCCGTGGTGCATATTACATTTGTTGAGTCAAGTATTTTCTGTCCAAGGTCTTACAAATGAGACAATCACTGTGCCAATGGAATTCAACAAAGACTTTAATCCTCCGGAAAAACCCTCGAGAGCACAACAAAACCCACAGAGCAACATCCTTGACGGTCATTATTTAAAATGTATAAAGAAACAATATCATGTATAAATACAATAAATTCCACCTCTACCCTGTCTTTACTGTGGTTGGGCCCTTCTGTAGGCAGGGAGGATAAAAAAACAACTTCAAGGTTCAAGGTTTTACTTTATTGTTACATCTTGTCACTTATTTTTGTTTGGCTTCCTTCAGAAAATGCAGCAGCATACATAACATTCAAAACAACAAAAACACAGCAAGCTGAGCAAACGGGGATAGAATAAAGCGCAAGAAAGAGCAATCAAAGAGTACAAAAATTGTTAACATACGTGCATGTTTTCCCTGTAGTAGCAGCTTCACAGTAGGTTATGTTCCATACAACAATATATGTCCGAGGCTATGTTCTATATACACAACAGATTTGGTGCAATTTGAGCATAATAGTGCAACAAGAGGGTGAGGGGGGCTTGGGGGTGGATAGCGTTTTCCTTTTCCCTGTTTCGCTCTGGTTCTTACTTCTTATCAGACCGTCATGTATCGGATTGTTCGCGGAAAGAAGCATTTTTGCTATTTCCAGTGGCTTTGAGACTGCAAAAATGTTTTCCATGTGGCAGCATCTCAAAAAGTCTGCGGTTGGGATGGCTTGGGTCCTTCATAATTCCACAAGCTTTGCTGAGACAACTAGAAATGCACTCTGTGAGGTGCCAGTTTGCGCCTTTCACACAAGTAGGCCATAGCCTAGTTGTGCGCAAACAGAGCTGCTACTAACTGTCTATTACAAACAACTGCTGTTCTAAATCCTTAGCGGGTGGACAACACTGACATACATACTGTACATACCAGCCTATCCCTTAGTGTCCGGTGTACAACACCGGCATACATATATACCCAGCCGATCGCAGTACTTGCGAGCTCTGCTTGCGCAAGTAATGATCATCATACAGGACGGCATCGTTTATGGTCGGAACTATGACGGTATCTGATCGTCTTCGAACCTCTGACTTTTGTTCTTGATTAATGAAAACATTCTTGGCAAATGCTTTCCGACTTTGTCTGACTTGTCTGACCAATAATTTCACCTCTAGCGGCGCAATACGAATGTCCCTAGTCATCCCCAGTCTAAATCATGGCCCCAGTTCAGTTCGATGGGGGAGGGGGGGAAAATGTAGCAGGCTCGGCTGGGGCCTTGCTGAGACTAAAGAATAAAAACAATATTTAAAAATAAATGAAAACGGTACATGAAAATCCACGGCGAAAAAACACGGTGTGTTTTTGATTAGTCTATCATGGTTAAAATGGAGTTAGAAGCTACAATGGGTTTGTATAGGAAGGGGGCGGGGCAGCTAAAATGAATCTCAAATATCGAAATATTGAATCAAGTAACTTAAAAGCCGTCTGGGGGTTCACATAAGACTAAATAGACGATGGAATTACCAAAAGTTTTTTTGAAAGTGAAATATTCCTTTAAGTCTACTCTAAACGAAGCCATCCACCACGTCCAGTCCCAGCAGCTTAGGTCTCCCAGGCCCTGATCAGCCTGCTCAAAAATGCTGAGAAGCCAACAGTTCGCTGCTGGTGCTTAATTCAGCCCTAGACTGCTAAGCAGATGAGTGAACACAGAGTTGAAGAAATGGCAGAGATTATGACGAGAAAGTCAGTGAAGGTAAACCAAACCAGAACAAGGGTGGCAAGGAGTCAAGGAGCTGTCGCAACATTTCTAACAACTGTACAGAGCAGGAATGGGATCGAGCTCAGCTGACTTGCAAGAGATAGCAGCCTCTTGAAGGCTGTTCTCTCTTGCAAGTCATTGTCAGCCGGGTCAGGGAATTGCAGGAGGCCCAGCTGAGGCATGCAGTCTTTGTGGAACGGAAACAGAGGGCAGTTTCAGAAAGGGCCCTGGTGACGGCCTTTAGTTGGCAGCAGACCATGGTCTTTATTAAGAACAGCACACAGAAGAGGCTGATCAATGCCCAGCAGAAGAGTGACACGAGTTCCAAGATGCAGGTTGAGACACAGAGGATTGTTGAGGATAAGTCTGGCTATGATGTTTCATCCTTGCAGATAGCCTAACTTTTTTTTATTGAAAACAACGCACCTTTAGGTTTTAAACACATATCGCAGGTCAACCTGAGAAGTGGGGCAGCTGGGTAAGCGCCTTAGATTTTGCCTTTGTACATGTTAAGAGCGATCTATCTATTCAAGCTGAAGATATTAGCTGGCATCAGAGCCAGATAGAGGATCTTGAGAGCACACTCAAACTAGATGAACTAATACATAAGTCAATAAGAATAATTGGTTGCTGTGGCTCAGGAGGTAGAGCAGTTTGTCTAATGATCCGTGGGTTGTTGTCGGTTCGAATCCCGGCTCCTCCTGTCTACATGTCGAAGTGTCCTTGGGCAAGACACTGAACCCTACATTGCCTCCAGTGGTTGCCACAAAGCGCTATAAAATGCAATCCATTATTATTTATTATAATAGATTAATGATTGATCCCTATTTTGGGTATAGGCAGAAATCTTTAAACGGTTTGCAAGGTTTGAGCTTGTACTGTTGGTAATTAATAAAATAATCTTATAAAATAATTGATTGTTGCATCCCTACTTTCACTTACTCTAATTATATTTAGCTACATGCCTGCATCGATTCAAATCACTGAAGTCAGGAGTTCCATTGCACCTGGAACTTAAAAAAAATAACGTTGTTTGTTTCATTAACATTTATTATGCAATGTTAACTCAGGTCAATTGTATTTATTGTTTTGAGTTACAGTAAATTCATAGGCACATGCCTTTCTTTTGTGCACTTCAAATTCAAAATAGTCATTGTTTCAATATATTTAAATGTTCACTTGTACTTTTAACAGATTAAGAGCTCATAGAGGTAGAAAATATTTTTATTACAAAAACAATCTTCAAACATGTCTGTAAAAAGGCATGCCCTTCCAGTACTAACTGGCCTCAAGATTATCCATTGCTAATGTCTCACATGCCATGACTCACATACCAAAGTATTATCCATCAACCTATGGATTAGTATTGCACAAAATGTCGTAGCATTATTAGCTACAAAATAATTCAATTCTATAATAAGAATGTATTTTTATTATTAATGTAATCCTATCATTAAAAAAGAAAAGAATAGATAAATACAGAAACAGTGTGCTTTTGCTTCACCAGGACCGCATGGAGGTAGTCTCTGGACCAACTGAAGTGTACTAGGATACAGATCCATGTGAAAGCATTGAATGCAGTTGAATGAAGTGTACTCAGGACGGGTGTGGAATGGCCAGCGTGGACCAGGCAATCGTATTCGGGAACAGTTTGTATCAAACAGACTCTGTGTGAATCTGCCCTAAAAGTCATCTTGGGCGTCTTCTTGCCACTTGGCAGTTGGATGACAAATCTTCCAGGTTGGACTGAAGTGGAAGTTGAACTCTGTTCAGTTGAAGCCGAAGGTGTTCAGTGCATACAGCATACATGGTTTAAGAGGACAGCGCCTTCAAACTGCACAAAACCAAAATGATGGTAGGCAGTCCTACTCTTTTCTATGACGGTATATTTCACCCTCATGGGAAGAGTAGACCATGTTAGCAGGGATGGGTCCCAGCACAGGGGGCTGCATGGCAGCCGGGCTGTCCTTGTTGACTTCCAGGAAGTGACTGCAAGCATTGAAAATGGAGTAGAAGCTGGAGGACAGGCCAGCGATGTCTGTGGAGATGTAGGGAAGGACACCCGGTGTGGCCTGGTTGTAGTACGTGATCTGAAACAAAACATAAGCAAAGAAATTAATGTTGAAACTGGTGCAGGATGTTTTTCCAACTACTTTATCAAAGATTTCAATTAAATGGCTACCTTATAGGTCTCAATATTAGCCTCAGGCCAATTCATTGAATGATCTGTTGACCCACAGTAAATTCTGTGCTTGGACAAAATGTATGTAAAATACCTCAAAAGGAAGATCATTCTAAGTAGTTACAATAGAAAAAAAAGTGAGCTTTTAGCATGTTCGGATCTCTAGTTATAGTGAACAGAACACACCCTGGTCAAAACGGACCCATAATGGGAAAATCACTGTCTTTTCCTTTTTTCTTTTTGTGCGTGCATGCGTGCGTGCGTGCATCGTGTGCCGTTCCACTTCCGGAGAAATCGACCAATAGGGATCCCAGCTACCAAGCGCTTCCGGTTCAAGTAGGTAAACAAAGAAGAAGCTAGCTTGACCTCAGCTCAGCAATGGACATACGGACCGTGTGCGTGCACGTACGCACGTGCACCCGGCGATTTCGACTACTTTTAGGTTTTTAGCAAAAAATGCTAAAAACATGCTAATCGAATATAAAATGGTATTAAAAACATAATTAATAAACAAAATACGTTAAACACGTTTTTGGCGTGCGTTAGATAGTCTTAAAAGAAGTCAAATAAGCTAATGGCGTCCTGTGAGTTAAGGCTGCGAACACCCCTGGACCATACCATTGCATTATTAGTGATCTTACTACTAATATCAGTAAGACTTATCGCTGCTTGCAGCTATATTTAATATTGTTATTCATTATTCATCTACAACCAAGTTCAAACCAAGTAGTGCATGCATGCATAGTTGTGTGCCTCCCACATTTGGCTCACCTTGGTCACAGTGCTGGATTCCTCCCAGATAGTGAAGCCAGCACAGAGTACCTCTCCCCTGGTGTAATCCTCAGTGGGAGGGTGCGTGGGCAGGCTGACAGAACGCAGGGCAATCAGATACGGGTCACTGAGACGGACAAAAGAGGATAATGTCAAAGGAGAGAATGGTAATCAAGAAAGGGGTGTGATGGAAAAAAATAGTAATAATCTGGTTATGACAATGTAAGAAAATGTAAAATCATGGGAGAGCCTCAGTCACTTCTGTGAGGTGTTATTATGCAGTATTGATTGCACAATAAAATACTACAGTATACTCCAATGTACTGGACTGTAGTCCATTGGTCAAAATAAAATGCTATGTGAGTGGTCTGTGAGTCTCATTGTGGTAAAATACCTGGCATCACATGGCTTCCTCCTGGAGGCCAGCATGATGAAATCATGACCTTTGTCCGCTTTCCTGACAGAGTGTGTAGCGACACGATAGATAGTGTCCTCCTCATCTGCTTGGATGATCAGATGACACTCCCTGCAGTGCCCATAAAATAAGTCATTGGTGATAAACTCCAGTTATCAAAAGATTTATATGTTTAATGTACCAATATGTCCCTGTTGCTGTCAACATCGGGACAGGCAGTTAACGAGACAAATGTGTAATTGCTGTTTGCCGACAACCACTCTGCCAAACCACTGAGGGTTAAATCTGTCCGCAGCTTCCCAAAGTGGAGCCTCAACATGTATCATTAGAAAACCTTGTTGTTGCCTTATTCGCCACAGAAATAGGGATGGATGGTGCTGTTGTAAACTTGCCAATCTTGGAATAACATTTAAATCTGCTCAGATTTTACTTGAATATAAAGCTAGAAAGCAATAGAGCTGGTATGGAAACATAAGCCCAATCATTTCAAATAATTGAATAATATATATGTATATGGAATGAATTAATTCAGTGCTTTACCATAACATGAATAGATATTTCAATTTGGTTTACAGATACAGAGGTTGCACACATTGAAATTGTACAGAGAAGCTACAACATACATTCTACCGTAATTGTGGCAAATTGCAAATGTAAAAGATGATATGTTTTACTCACGCATAAAGCCTGTCCCATTCCTGCCTCCTCCTCAGGTCTGAGAGTAGGTGGAAGGTTTGCTCTGCTGGGACGCTGACATGCGTCTCCACTTTGAAACACAGCACGTGGTTCTCCTCAAGGGTGTACAGGCTGACCTGGGAATGAAACCACATCCAAAAAGCAGAGGATTATACCTCAGTCAAACCTTTGGATCTGTAGCCACATTCCTTTCACGGCAACTTAACAGTTTACAGAATGTCTGACTGCTGGAAAGCAAACACTGAAGTGTTTAACACAAAATGGATGTGTGACAAATCATGAACATGATAAGTGTATAGCTTTAGCATGGTATGCCTACTTCTGCCCTGCTCCTTCTAAAACAGATTTCCGGTGCAGTGGGAGGGAAGGGGGGGGGACTAATCCTGAAGAATCAGCCTCCAGCAAAGAATGTTGTCTTAGTCCACGCATGGCTTCAAAGTTTAATAAAAACCAATGTGAATCTGCTTGGAATGTATTTTCCACAATCACAACAAACATGAACGGATAACGGAAGGAAGTACAATAACAGATATACAGTATGTCCTACCCAATACCCATATCTCCAAATCTACTACCACTACCAACCTTATTCTTCTCGCTGGTAAGCACCCAGTTCTTTCTTGCAGCCATCAGACTCAGTGCTGATACATTGTTGTAACTTAAGTACATCTAGGGGGGGAAATATTGTTTTAGTGAAGCTAGAGAACTAGAGAATTACTTTATTGTTTGTACATTAAAAAGGATGGATATATATATACAATTATACACTGACCACATGCTGTACATACTGCATGTGTGCCCTTGTTAGCTGTTAGAAGGCAGTTTTTTAATTTGTTATAAAAAGCAGATAAAAAGCCAGTTGTGAACGCACACCCATTCAAAACAAAACAAAACATACTCAGGGAAATGGTGGACACAGCCGACATGTAATACCTGGTTACTTTGGTCCCAAGGTACTGACAAAGGCACTTCAGTTTGCTTGCAGGAGATGATGTACTTCCTGTAAATACAGTTGTGAAGCAACACACTGAGCAATGAACAAGGCTGTCGTTGGTGGATGCAGCATGTTACATTCATATGAGCTAGCTCAATGGTTTTCAAACTTTCTGTGCCCACAGGCCAAGGCACACCAAAGGGCAAGACAAAATCTCAAGACACAAATGTATTCACATCCATACATCACTGTTCCTGCGTTTTAATGCCAAATAAAAGGTTTAACTACATTGTTAGGGTTTGTTTGATTAATTGAATACTTTATTAGTCAAAAAATGTAAACGGCACGTAGTACAGTGAGACATTAAGGTTAAAAGGCTAACACAAAAACTCATTTCCATTGAGTTCCTATGTATTCAATTCATCAACTTGATAGCCTACAAATGATCCAATAAGGGTATACTGTAGAATTTGTCTCTGTTTTTGGAAGGTAATCGCTCAAGACAGGTTCTGCTACCAAAATCTTAGCACCACTGCCCTAAACATGAATAAACCCGGGAGGAAGTGGACTAAGAAAGGGGAGGAGCCAAACCAAGTTCCTGTTTCTTCTGCACACTAGAGGTAAACATTTATTTATGTATTTATTTTACAAATAGGTTCCCATATTGGAAACTGAGTGCAGACAAAGTAAAGATATATCACATAAAACGTGTTCCCAAGACACACACTCTTGGACTTGTCTTATGGCACAAGCACGTGAGAACCACTGATCTACAGCTAGCTAAGCTGGCCTTAGATACTGACCTATCCAGGCGAATCTTCTTCCTGGCAATAGCCTCTTGGTAGCGCCTCTTGCCATCCTGTGAAACAAAGATCAGACACAATATTAAAGATAATGTCAAAAGTCGTTATTTATCTATTATCTAATATCTATCTAATCACAGATGTGACAGTCATATATATGGCATGAACATGAATAAATGCAGAAACAGTAACAAAGATAGAGTGATTGTCACCACCACATGAAACCTAGCATCCCTATTCTGGGGAGACAGACTATGTTCGACAAAGACATTTGGTGTACAGTAGAGGGGAAAAAGGAGTGGACCAAGTATAGAGTCTTGGGGGACCCTAGTCAACTACAGTACATATAATAAGGTTTAAGTGTTTAATAACCCAGAACAAGTCTACAGAGATTTATGTAGATTTATTTCAAGTGTAGTTTGATGACAAACATTTGTCTACAACTTATACTGTACACCAATGTTCTCAAAGTGAGGTCTGGAAACCCTCTGGGGTCCTTGAGGGGGTTCCCAGATTGATAATTAGTTAATACAGAAAGTTTAACTCTATACACATCAGCTATTTGAAAATAGCAGATCATGCTCGCAATGCAACGTGTTGTGAGCTTGTAGATCTTCTATATTCAAAACAAAAAGGGAAGTGATGTGGAAAAATATTCAACATTTTAAGAACACAAATCTTCTATGGGAGTTCCTGGCACAACATATTTTCAGATTGGGGTCTAGAGCCACTGCTGTGTAGAGTCGGCTACAGACATGTGGAGAAAAAGAGGAGACAGACATTAAAGCCCAGATGGTTAGTTATGTAATGTCCCTTTCTTTGCTCTACATGAGCCCTGTGCGCTACAGGCTGCCTCGGACAGCCATTGGCCATGAGGAGAACTCACCACGGGCTCAGGTCGTATCCGTGGCAACGTGAGTGGCTTCCTGTCACTGTCCAGCACCACAAAGGTCATAAAGGCGCTATTTATATGACGTAGTGGCTCTCCACCCTTGTATGCTTCTGCACACACCCCCACCTCCATACTGTGAACATACACACAAATACACGCACATACACGCAAATGAATGCATGCGTGCACAGTGACGCACG
>OOFJ01094333.1:6690-21561 GCA_900323375.1 Benthosema glaciale
TGGATGGCCTGCAGGGGCATGGTGATGACAATGTAGCGGTCTATAGAGATCGCCAGCAAGTTGATCATGGACGTGATTCCAAACAAAGCTCCACAGAAGGCGTACATCTTGCATCCTGATAGCAAAGAGGAGAGCAAAACATCATGAACCTGCACGGGTGTGATGCGAGGTAACAATGTTCCTCATCTTAGTGGAGAATGTTGGCAATATTGTCCTAATGTTTACCATGATGTCTATCAATAGCATTCCCCTTTTGGTGTTTTAACCCTTCTGGACAGGAAGCCCTTTTGGGGGTTCTGTACGCGTATTCAAAAAATACGATGCTGCTACTGTATATAAATATTTGAAGTTTTTCCTGAAAGGATTTAGAAGGTGTTTTTAGAATCGGCCTCAGTCCAAAATGGGTTAAACACTATCGGATAAACACCTGAAACTGGAATTGATGAAACAAAAAAAATCAAAAAAACAACTCAATCAGTGGTTCCCAAACTTTTTCGTGCCAAGGACCCCCAAATTAACACCATTTAGCCTAATTGACGGCTCTAGCAGTGATTCTCAACCTGTTTAATTTCAAGGACCGCCAGTTTGACATGCATTAGGCTACGCAACCGGAATGGTTTACAAGGTTACAAGGTTTCTGCAGAACAGTGATGACAAACTTTATTGTACATAGTTACATACGGCAAATACCAACAATAGCAGATCTACAGTACAAGCTCGCAATGCATCAGGATTCTGAGCTTGTAGATCAGCTATTTTGGTCATTGCACGCTATGCTTAAATGAGTTGGATGAGTTAAATGTGTCTTATTGGACATAACAGAGAGTTAATTATTCAGTAGACAGACATGAAATCTGATGTCATTATGTAATCTCTCGTGTCGTATTTCATACATGCATGCAGGCTACTGACACTACAAGTGCTGTGTAAAATAAAACATTTATATCATCATGAAATATTGTGCATTACGTGTACTTAGTAATGTATTATACAATTTCATATGACTAATTTATTATACATAACTTGTTTTTTTACAATGTCTAAAGATGAAAATGCATGCTAATGGTATGTACCCGTTTCCCCAAAAATCCACTCCTTGTAAAGTGAGTTGACAAAGAAGATGGGTGACTGTGTGACAGCCATGAGGAAGTCACTGACAGCCAGGTTCATGATGAAATAGTTGGGTGGAGTGCGGAGCTTCTTGTTACTGAAACACAGGACACAAAGATGTTAAAAAATAAAATAAAAAATTGTGCATTTATATAGCGCTTTTATCCAAGGCGCTTTACATAGATTGTGCATTACATTCACACATTCACACACTGATGGCAGCGGAAACCATGCAAGGCACCTACTAGCACATCAGGAGCAATTAGGGGTTAAGTGTCTTGCTCAAGGACACATCGACACTGACTCTGCGGGAGCCCGGGTTCGAACCGGCAACCATGCGGTTGCCATCCAGGCACTCTACCCCTGAGCCACCGCCTCCCGTTAGGCACAGGTCTATATTATATATAAATGCCCGGGATTCTAACTTGGGTCTCCCACGTGAAAGTCCAACATCTTAACCACTAGGACAAAGGGACATCCCCTATGGACTGAGGGAGATATTAGACTTTTGAGGCCATCAGGCAGAGGCTCTGAGCCATACTGCTATACATACTATATATGTTGTTTTAATCTTTGAATTCTCAGAAGACTATGTCAGAATTTAGAAGGCATTTTCATAATCGGCCTCAGTCCTAAATGGGATTCGTACATTTTGGTCAGTTATCAGATCATCAAGTGGCCTACTATTAGGCCTAAATTCAAAAATCATTTGAAGAGGGAAAAAAAATGTTATTGCCAGTTATTACATTTTTGGAAGATATTACATTATCAGCTGATACTGACAGTAAGGTCAAGTTGTAATCAAGAAGCAAAATATGCCAGATTACGGTAGGGTCCTTTAATAAAGACTGTCTGAAAGACAAATCAGAGCAATTTATAACATGGTGTGTTTTTATATAACTGGTTGTGACGGAGCCAATTCAAACCACATCTCACTTGTTGTGAGTGTCAATTTCATTTCATTCATGTATTGTCTGCCACGCCCACCTCCCCTACTTTCCACCCTACCCCACCACCATCGATCAATGAATGACACATCTATAGTCTCAGTGTCTCCATTTTGCTGAGCCACTGTGCAAATCAACTGGCACCACTTTTCACTGACATCTTTGTGCGTGCGTGCGTGCGTGCGTGCGTGCGTGTGTGAGACAGTTGTATTGTGGATGCAGACATCCAAGCATGTGCCTGGACAACTTGGCCAGCGGGCGCCCATGTAGGCTTTTCACATCCGCTGTCTGTGAGGGATCTTGGCCTGGGCATCACATGGGAGCACCACATGACCTATGAAGAGGTTTACAAACAAACCAACTCTTCCAACCACCCCCCTACCACCAGGAGATATGACAATGATGGATTGCCATAAGAAGCAAGTAAGTCTGTGTGCATGCTTGTGCACGCGTACAGTATGAGATGATTTGACCTGACTGGAAAATGACGGATTAACAGTTTATGCCATGAAGTTGCCCCATCAGTGTTTCTTTCTTTCTTGTCCCTGTGTGTCATTCATTGCATGTCTCATACAGTGACAAATGAGCATACAATATTCATGCATGTGTTTTAATGGACACACATGTGTTCAGTTGAACAGATCTTGTTGCAGAGGAGCCTGACTCTGAGTGATATGGTGGAGTGGGAGAGATAGCTGTACATAACACTGCGCCTATATGTGAGGTCAAACCTTAATGCAAAAAGCATGTCAGACCCAGGCCCATAGGAGAAAGTAGAACTGACTGACTGACTGACTGACTGACTGACTGACTGACTGAAAACTATGAAAAAAATGTTTGTTGACTACCTTCTTTCACTGATGAAAACTAAATAAAACTAAATATAAAGCTATGGTGAGATTGATGACTAAAACTGAGAGTAAATATACTGATAATGACTGACTGCACCAGCTTCGGTCACTACAACCAAAGATCTGTAATACGTTTGTATATTACTAAGACACATTGATTTTGATCTTGACTTGACTTTAATAAACTACATTGTCACACCATTACAAAAAGCATAAAAACGCAATTTTAAGCCAAGGGCTTATTTCTATTGCCTAAATTATGGGGTGTTGCATGATGTGATGTGTATGTGTGTATTTGCACTCAAGTCCACATGCACCCGATGGTGCAAAAGGTTTCCTTGTGCATGTCGGCTGTTTTTGTCGTGCGACACCATCATATGATGAAGTACGGATCAGGCTTATGTTGTGTCTGAACGCTGGCCTACCATGAGAAGGCGTACATAACCAGGGCATTCCCAGTGACCCCCACAGCTCCGATCACCAAGACAAAGAAGGCAACGATGTAGTGAGCATGGTCGTGAACATCCACTTTGCGGTAGAATCCTCGGTCCATGTCCATGCCTGGGACACAGAAAGATATGTCAGTAACATAAAAACACGTAGACCTTTTTAAAATAATTTGATGGTCCAGCAGACCACACAACTTTTACCTTGTTTCTCTTTCCATTCGGAAACTGTAAATCTGACAAACTTAAGATATTGTGACTTATCTTGTTATAGTTAACAAGTTCATGATAGCTGAACATTTATATAAAGCACTCGGAGAATGCGAACAGAGAATGAAATAATCAAGTTGATGAATTGGAGTAACAATCTTCTCCAGTAGTTGAAGTTGACACTATAACTTGAATGGGGAAACAGTAAGCAATATAATTGCTTAATTTTTCAAAAGTTTTGAATCCGATAATCATCAGTTCAGCATTAACTGTCACCTTTTTCCGTCTTCACCATTATTCTTCATAAAACGAGACATTATTGATTAGAAGGCAGAACTCTTCCTGTTAATGAGACATATGTATCACCTTCTGTATTCTGTACTAGTGATCTTTTTCATAGCCTCAACCACTAATTAGTTGGCTCAGTATTGATCAGACACAACCAAGTAGACTATGATACATGAGGTGAACTGGACCTGTCATTATGTGTCGTCCAAAAGGAGATCCTATCAATACTATTGAATTGGTCTGCTTTGTGAGTTTCCAAAGTACAATGCAGGGAATTGCAGTATGCCAGTGAAACTAAAAGCTTGTTCAGGCCGTCTGGTTTTCGCAAGAGTTTATTTCCCCAAGGCCAAGCCATCAGACTTGTGAACTCTAAGTGCATTATTCCCTATAAGTGCAATATTCCCTCAATCATTTCTCCTATATACTGTACTACTATACTGGACTCCTTGCTATGCAATATGTTTGGGTGGACTTTGTCTACTGTGATTTTATTAGTGGTGTTTTTGAGTATTTTAGTATTCATGATTATTATTATTTTTTGTAATCGGGGACTAGATTATTTGACATTCAATGTTCCTTTTCCACAAATGAGTTGAAAAATGGGGGTTGTCTTATAATCAGAGTCGTCTTGTATTCGGGACAATACGGTAATTATCCAAATTATTATGCGTAGTCTACACTACAGTAAATCAAGATTCAACATGTTAAGTAATATAATGTAAAACATACTAGTGACAGAAGTACATGTAAACAAAAGGCACTATTTCCCTCAGTGACAAATACCCAACAAATGCTCTTAATCACTAAAATATGTTTTTTTTAAAGAGGCGATTACGCATTAGCCATTTATGATAATGAAAATGGATGTATGGAGACTCAGTGGGTGTGACTGTAACTCAAATGAGGTGGTCATTATAAGAGGATTTATTTTTTTCTTTTGTTAATATGATGAAACATGGAGTGCACATGGAGTCACGCAAGCGTCAGACCTTTCACACAATATGGAGTCACTTTCTCTCAGCATCCCTGTACTATATAGAAGAGTGACATAATTGTTGGGTGGAAACCTTGTATGTCCAAAAGGGTAACTTTTCAGAAAATGGATAAAATAACTTTCTAGTTGAAGTAACACACTCCTGTTATAATGTCCATTGGTTCCATAGTAAAAAAAAAATCACACCAACGTGTGAACCGAGTGTGCTGTGTGTACTCTGTATTGGTGAAACAGCAACCCCTGTTGGTACGCTAAACATAGGGACATAGGGATGGACATATGGACAAAACCAGGCCTTGGAGTGGTTGCACCACTCAAAAACCCCAGACACAATTCATCAGTTTCACTTCCACTTTCAACATTCTTCAAAAAATGTGAAAATAGGCAATCTACAGTAACTTGTAGACCAAGAACCATCTTGTACGATGAATTAGTGCTTTCATTTACAAAAAAATAAAATAAAAAGATTTTAGAAATATTGGATAGAGAATGTATTTTCTCGACAGCGACAATATGGTGGCAGCACACAATGACGGCTCTTCAAAACAAGAGCCTTCTGCCCCCCATCATAGTAACTTAAACACAGGACTGTTGATTTATTGCTGCAATTCATGTGAAATTCTCCAGGACCTCAACATCGTCTTGTAAAAATATTTATCATGAATATGTTGAGTGCTGCCTGCTGCTGCCATCCTCGAATTAGACACTACCATACCATCTTACATGTTTTAAGTTTGACGTCACTTTGTTTAAGCTCTTCGTATCTGCTGTTATTATCTACATGTTAAATTGTCCTCTGTACAATTCTATTACCCTAATCCAACATGGACATCTACTACTGTACTGTTCTCGTCTCCATGCAGTGAAAGAACTTAAGGCACGACAGCAGTGGATAAATTATTTCCATATCATGCAAAGAAAGGTTTCTATGATTGATGTTAGCTTTACAGTGTGCTTGCATGAATTATGTCTATCATCTTCATCTATCTAAAGCAGTGGTTCTCAACCAGTGGTCCGCGGACCACCAGTGGTCCTTGAGAAGGTTCCAGGTGGTCCCCAGATGGGATGTGATTGAGAGTTGGTAACCAAATGGACCCTTATAGATCTTTAACTCTTGAGAGCGTAAAATTAAACCCAAACCAAATGGACCATTTGGTTTCATTTTACGCTCTCAAGAGTTACATTATTGTTAAACATTTGAATTTCTTAATTTACAAGAAGTCAACACGATTAGAGAATGTAGAAGAATTGCTATTGCCCGTTATCTCTCCTAAATACAGCACGGAATTGTGGACAAAGACAATGTTTTGTTAGTTTTTTGTGTCTGAGAGGCTAAATGTCATCAAATGGTGGTCCGTGGCTCAAATGCTGAATAAATAGTGGGCCCTGGTATCAAAATGGTTGAAAACCACTGATCTAAAGGACATGTACAGTAGCACTGACCTTGGCTGTGTCTATTCACCATAAGAAAAGGAGAACAACATAGTCGCTGTCTGGGAGAACTCTTTTGTATTCTCCACATTTCATCTTTTAATGTTTTGTTTGTTTTCGTTCGTTTTTTTAATAAATGAATGACATATTTCATACTTCATTGTGTGACAGCGTCGTAAACAAAAAAAATAGCTGAACACTCTAGCGATGATTATATCCGAATATAATGTTTTCACCTTAACGCTTTCATCTTAACACAAAATGTTCAGTTTTCACCCAAAAATAATCACTTAAACCCTACCTTTAACCAATAAAAACAGACAA
This sequence comes from Benthosema glaciale, assembly GCA_900323375.1. Lineage (NCBI taxonomy): Eukaryota > Metazoa > Chordata > Actinopteri > Myctophiformes > Myctophidae > Benthosema > Benthosema glaciale. The sequence goes on from OOFJ01094333.1 coordinate 13,292, forward strand.
CAATAGATTGTGTCTAAATAACTACCTTTGATAGGTGATTTTCCCCATTTCCTGAAAAGTAACAACTTTGGACATACGTGGTATCTTCCCGACAGTGATGACATGTTCTCATTCACCTGCCAGCAGCATCAAAATATTTCTCCATAGCAAGATCAAAGGCTAGTCAAAGCACACCAACTGGGCTGCCTGTACTGCATGTGCACTCTTCTAGTCTTGTGTGAGGTATGTATCATAGTGTGAAACCATCTCCAGCAAATGGTTATTGTATGTGTATATTTTATTAATGTCTACGACTGGTACAGATGCATCAAAAGTGTATACTGTATGTTCATTCTTATGAAAGGAAAACAGATGTGTTGACCATGGACATTATGATGTTTGACAGAGAGATGAATGTCTGGACCTATAGTAATGTCCTGTGAGGTATACTGTACAGTATGATATTTATGATACACTGTGTATCCTATACTGTACATTGAGAAGGCAGAAAGGGATTTTTTTTCTTTATGTAGTACTATGTCATTCTCTGCTGGAAGAATTAAACCACCTAACTCAAACAAAATGTTCTTTTGATTGGTTCAATATTCTTTTAACCAACACACAGACAAAGAGTGTTCAATAGCACTGATTTATGAAAAGGTTGTGTGGGAAGTAGTGAAAGGTGACTGTGGTGCTCCACCTCAGCAATCAATCTCCCAGGTGGTCTAACACATTGTTGCGAGGACATTCTCCCACACGTTACTGGCAATGATACCGACAATAAGCCACTTCCGACCCAGCTTTGTGTGTTTGTGTGAATCTATAGCGATGACTTGATTGGCTGGGCAAAGTATATTGAGGATAAAAAAAGTGAGGGCAGAAAGTGAAGACGTCAATTGTGATTGGCCGGAATGACAGAAAAGTGAGGGGGCACAAATTGTGATTGGCCAGAATGTGATGATGTATGATAATAATGTATAATAATAATAATATCACACCCGTTCATTTCTCCTTTCGTTGTCAATGGCAAATATTGAGACGTGTGGGCACAAAAGCTGTATATAGGATATACAGCTCAATAATAATAAACTTTATTTGTATAGCACCTTTCATAGAAAACTATGCTTCACATAAAACAAATGTATGATGATAAGAGCGCCCACACAAGTGTGATTTTTTTTAACCAACACACAGATGTAAAGGGTGTTCAATAGCATTGATTTAGAAAATAATATATCATAAACCTAAAAAAATGTAGTTAGGTGGTTTCTCCCGGACAGCAACGATATACTGAATATAGTGTGATTGTTTTTGCATGGAAATCATTCCCTGGTTTCTGTGAAGATCCTTGAGGGTCATTCTAAGTTACGGTCCTGCTCGATTGCTATACTGATGTGCCCATCCATGGGCAATATAATACAATATATTACATACACTCTCTGTGAAATACAGTATAGCCCAGTCAAGAAACTGTCAGTTCAAAACACATCAATGCTCCGTTTTGGTTGCCATGCAAAAAAACACAACCATTGTGAAAACGGCAGGCCCACTTAGTCATCCCACAAATCACAGTCAAGTAGTATTGTAAAAGTTACACCACTATACCTGCTAGAGTGATCAGGGTCCTCCTTCCTCCTGTGACCACCACGTCTATCTGTTTGGCTGTGGTGAAGTGATCCAACGAGAATTCAGCTCTGTAGCACGTAGGAGTGCTGTTGGATTAAATGGACAAATCTGTTAGCAGCTTCCTTATGCAGTACACCAGTTAAGACGGAATCTCTCTCATAGCAGCAAGTGCAACAGGAGGCAGCTGTTACAGTATATCAGTGCGTGTTGCTCTGGCGGAGGAGGAGGAGGATACCGAGGGACAGTGAGACGAAGAGTGGTAGCACATTGACCCACCCACCCCCGTCCTGTGCGACCCACATCACAGTGCGCTCATACAGTGTGCATTGATCGAACAGACACACAAAGCCTATCAGAGGACAGGTTGTACAGTTAGTACAGTAACCACAGAAGCACAATGCGTTACACTTCATATAATTATTGTATTCTATTTGTTTCCTATGCATCAGAACGTGGAACATCGGATGACCACAAGGTGAGAGGATCAGTGCTGTTACTCAGCTGGTGCTGTTCCCATGCACTTCTTGGATAACTGAGATGAATCAAGTACTTATGGAGAGTACTAACTAATGCACTTTGTTTTTAAACTGGTCTTTTAAATCAGTCTTGTTCACTGCTCATCCTTGTGTGAGAGGAATCCTGTGAAAGGAGCAGTCAGCCACGTAAAAGCCTCCCAATGTACTGTACAGCATCACACGCACAACTGAACAGGAGCCGCATTGGCACTTTCCTCCGTGTTTCTCAAATATAGGGTGCTAGTTGACTACCCCTAGGGGTACTGTCCTATATAGGTAGTCTGAAAATCAAGTTCATGTGTACTGGAAGGGTCTATTATAATTGCTGTGTCTTGTCTCTGAGAAATGGAATTGGTTACCCTTATGGACCGACAAGGATACAAAGTCACCATATATGGCCATATCAGTTGGATCGGTGGTGCAAAGTAGGTCTATACAATTGATTTAAGACTTTTACTCAAGTGGTATTACATTGGTGACCTTCAATTTGACCATTTCCAGTGAGATATTGGGTATACTATTACTGCATGCATATAAATATCAATCTAAAATAAACCGGGTAAATGTCGGGCGAGGGTGGGAAACATCCCTGCTGAAGCACCACTTTACCATGCAGTCCAAGGCAATGAAGTGCAATAAAACAGTCAATTTGATAAGGTCATGACTCATTTCTGAACTGTCCTTGAGAGTCTAGAAGATTTCCCATCAACTCTGGGAGATGTTATGGTTGTTAGGATATATGGGCTGATCTTGAGAAGGTATATAAATCCTAGGATGCTCATAGATACATCACTTTTTTTATTTAGATAGACATAATATAATGCTATGCTTAGTTTACAGATCAGCGCACGCACGTGCATTCCGGGAGCTAACCACTGTACCAATCAGCACCAATGTTCTGCACAGGTCACAGAAGTACCTCAAATGTTTAGCTATTTTCTTCATACTGGTTTTAAATATTGGAAGTCAATGGGGCTCGTATTGAGTTGAAACATATGTCATAGATATAGTATGTCATAGACAAGAACACAGAAGTCATAGATGTCTGACATTATAAAGCTGGCCACATGGAGTCTGAGATCCATGTTACTCCCATGTGGATCCCACACGATTAGAATTTTTTTTACAGGAAATTAATGCTCATTGTTGAGCCTTCAATACTAACTCAGATCCTTTAGGGAGAGATTTGAAGTGGGGCACGGACTCTGCAAACCTGATCTCCAGAGCTAGGGAATTCCAGAGAGTTGGGGCTCTGAAGGCAAAGGCCCGGTTACCATTCGTTTTCAACTTGGAAGTTGAGATTCCTAAAAGTGCCTTGTCTGAGGGATATAAGAGTATAAGAGAGGGATATTGAGTAGGTCCGAGATGTAGGATGGGGCCAAATCAGAGATAGCCTTAAAAGTTATTAATAACATTTTAAAATCAATTCTAAAAGTGATTGGAAGCCGATGCAGGGATGCCAGGGTTGGTGAGACGTGGTCGTATTTTCTTGAACCGGTCAGGACTCGGGCTGCAGCATTATTATGTGAACCCTCCAAAAGGACTCAGGCCCCTTCGAAGTGAACCGGTTCACTTCTAGTCCCTGGTGTGGTTCGCTTCAATGTGAACACAAATTACTCCAGGTTCACTGTGAATAAGCTGCATCAGCGATTACTGATCATACAGTACAATGTTGCAATAAAGTTTTACAAAAACAACATATTTTTGTTTCTTTGTTTTCTGTCGTTCCACTTCTTGGGTCAACTTGAAGAGAGAACTCAGTTTGGTTAAAAGGAACATATGCGTGTGAAACAACCCTAAAGTATAATTTGTGCCATTTGTCGTCAACATACAATTTCTGAAAACTCAGAACGCAAGTGTTTCTGTAAAGAAGCTTGCACTAGCTGACCAAACAAGGAAGAGACAGGCAAGAAGCCACCTTTGGCATGGGATTGTTATTTATTGACCACTTCTGCGTGCCCTCCCACAACAATCACCCATCCAATAACTGTCAGAGCTGTCTGACATCCCTGTCCAGTTCATGTGAAGTGTGAAAAGGACAAATACATTCAATTTGAAAGTATTGCAGTAAGTATTGCAATTTGCAGGCAGATGCAGAAAAGGCAGAGATTGGGTTTTTAACAAGGAAAGGCAGAAATTGGGTTTTTAAGGTTAAAATTACATACTTTCTTAGTTTTACGCAACACACTGCTTTCCATAGGCGCATGTGGTTTATAAGTTGCACACAGGTGTTGCACTCTGAAAATAGCAGATGCACAAGCCCACAACACAGTATGAGTGTGTAGATCTGCTATAGTTGATATTTTACACATTTTAAAAAAAATGTATGATTATATTATGTATGATCATTTGTTTTACACAATTCTTTCTTTTTTTTTCTTTTTCTTTTTTACAAAACAATGACATGCTAATAGTAGGGATGCCAGGTTGAAAGTGATTAGTGTAAGTGATTTATGTACACAAATTGCTAATTTATACTTGTTTTCAGTTGCCAATATGTTATTTAAGACGGGTCATATTAAAATAAATGGGGCTTAACAGATTTGAGTCTTGGCCTGCATTTTAGGTTTCTTCTAAGTTCTCAGACATGGCTGTTCTGCTACAAAGAAACTAGCCATCTGTATCTTCATCCTGCTCTTTTCTTGGGGTTAGTGGTCTGATCTTCATAGCAATAGACTTCAGGTATACAGGACCCCATGACCACCATGTAATACCAATACTACGTGTGTCACCAGCCCACACATAAACGCCATTGGGATTTGAATGATGACAATTAAAGTACCAGTGCCCCCCCATAAGGTCTTTAGCACAATGTCCACCATGGGCATCCTGGTCTCGGTCTAGAGTGGAGAATCTTTGTCCATTGTGAGGACTTAGTGCGTCACCTGTGTGGAAATAATTCAAAAGGGAAAGTAAGTGCAGTGAAACAATGTCTACATCATCATTACATCATAATCATTATTTTGAATGAAAATAGGTGGGTAATGTCTGTTTAAAAATACATGAAAGTTCAGTTGGTGATAAAAGCATGAAATTTGGCACGGATGACCTTCATATGACCCTAATTGATAATCAACCTTCGGCCATGCACTATTCAATGCAATGCAAGGCGATGCAAATTCCAACATTTTCAAGATGGCATGCCAGTTTTCAAAATGGCTGCAACTGGATCTATGTTTTGGATTATATGACATTGCAGGGGCTGTAAATCTTTGATTTCCCTCTCATATGTTCTGCTGGAGGTATTAACCACCTCTACTACTTATCACACATACCTGCTTCTCCATCTTTGAAAAGATCAACGTGCAGCATGTATCCATAGTCCTCTGAGTGTATGTAAAATGAGGTGTAGTGGGCAAATGCACTGCTCCCACTGAAGTCCTCCATGTCCACTCTCAACTCGCATCTTCTACGTGTAGTCAGATAGTATATGTTCTCAAGCCCTAGAGTACATTAAGACATACAAGGACATGTGGCAGTTTGACAGTTTATCTTAAGCATAAGAATTATGCAAAGATATATTTTGGCCATGGCCAATACCACAACTCAAGTAGTGCTAACAGCTCTGCTCTTGCTGTTAATTCATTTACTCGATATGCTGTAGCTTCTCACCCAGCCAGTATTCTCCATCAGCATTGCCAAAACCTCTCTTGTAATGGTCCCAGGGTCTGTAAAATAACACGGTACCATCCATCCGTCTTTGAAAAACCTTAGCAGTGAAACACAGAGAGGGAAAGTGAAAAACAAAAAGAGGGAAATCCAGAGAAGGAAGCTCTGCTTATAATGTGTGTATAAAAGTGTGTAAACTGAAGCAGTTTAATTGATACTCAAAAGCCATATCAGTATTTGTATTAACATGGCAACCTAGCCCCCAGGAGACACCAAAACAAAAGATAGGAGTAATAAACAAACTCATTTCCATTTAATTACCATTCCACCACACACATTCAATGCATTGTTCTGCACGCTGAAATTACGGTGAACTAAACAAGAATCCTGAAGGACATTGAAATATTCTTACCGTCCACTTCCCTCCATCAGTGTCCATGTCACAGTAGACCTCTACAGCAGTATCGAAGTCAACAGGATAGATGTTATAGACCCCACTGGGAGAGGTAGTGGATATCATCACAGTCCCTTGGCAGGGAATGCACAACCACGGGGGTCAGGAGACACAGGACAAATACTACCTCATATGGCTAGGATCAAAATTGGACAAAACACAAAATAAATAATGATATGCATGTTTAGCTGCATATCACTTTATGCATTTTTGCTGGTCCGCTAACAATTGTCAAAATGACCAATAATGTATAACTTAACAGCAATGATGTCATATCATAAATTATACCATTGTATAACAAATAGGGCTGTCAAACGATTCAAGATTTTAATCAAATTGATCACACCTTACAAATTAACTAATCATAAGATAATAAGTTTAACCATTCGAACTATGTCCAAGATATGCAATGTTTTTCTGTATATGGTTGTGGGAATGGAAAGATAAATGACAGAAGATGGATATATATACATTTAACATGTGCATGTATGTTTTATTCCTTATGTGATAGGATGGTGTTATGATTAATCTCGTAGTAGGACCAGTTGCTAGCTCTTCAAGTTGAACTGGCAAAAAATTAAATGCATAAAAACAAATATTACATTTCTAGTCAGACTCAAAAACAAAACTATCTCTTTCCTAAGTAGGTCAATGAAATACTGCTTACCATCATGGCCCCGAAATGACAGAGAGATGGTTTGTCTCCTTGGTGAAGGTCCTTTATAGGCTAGGGCTAGACTACATGTGGTAGTTACCAAACATATCATCCACAATCAGAAATGTCAACATACTGTATTTGTGTTGGGCTTTTATCAGTTGAAAAATTGTGTGTTTATGCCAAATGCTGAGAAGTACACTTGTGGGAACGTTGCATCTGTGCATCAGGAGTTGGACTCATGCTCAGCCAAAAGCCTCACCAGCCCACACATAAACTCCACTGGGATTTGAATTATTACAACTGACGCACCTTTACCCCCCCAATCGGTCTATAGTGGAGAATCTCTGTCCATTAGTGCGTCACCTGTTCTCAAAATATTTCAAAAGGGAAAGACAGCCAGTTTTCAAAATGGTTGCAACTGGACCTGGAGAGTGTTGGCAGCCATATGCCTCCATCATCAGCATGTGAATGGTTACCTCTATCATCAGCATGTGAATGGTTACTCTATCATCAGTATTTGTAAGGTTATACAGTACCTCTACCATCAGTATGTGAATGGGTGAATGTAAAATTGTAAAGCACTGAAATGTGCTATAGAAATGCATGGTTCATCCATGAACAATGCACGTTCATGTACGAAACATGTCACACTTTTGCACACACATTTCATGATCCCTAGGTCAGCAACAGATGCATGGGGATTCAAGCTGGATTACCCACATTCAGTCACACACGCGCACACACGCCAAATGTTTGTATACTGTGTGTGTGTGTGTGTGTGTGTGTGTGTGTGTGTGTGTGCATGCGTGCGTGCGTGCATGCGTGCGTGCGCGCGCTGCACACGTGCATGCATGTGTGTGTGCAGGCTTTCTGGGAATTCCTTTTTGAGTGTACCATCTGGATACTCCATAGGCGCTGTATTGTTCTAACTTATCATTGACCTCCGAGACATGGATTTCCGATGAACCACTTAAACCCCAGTGTCTGTATTGTGAGGAAAGCTTAAGAGCTTAAGCTTAAAAAATAGCCGATCGACAAACTTACAACACGTCGCCCATCATTAGACACCATATTTACATCTTTATGAATGAAAGTGGTCTAATCTGCAGGTCTCTCCAGGCATCCTCCATACATCTCACATCTGGAACTGTAAAGGGTCCATTTGTACACTCTATAGTCTCAAGTTAAAATATGGGTTAGTGGACAGGTCCGTGTTGATCACATGACTATAGAGTGATAGTGTATACCGATTCCCACTATGTGTCGATAAAATGTGTACGAGTAATGTAAAGAAATGTGTTTAGCAAACTTCGGCCCCATGGTGGCGCTATAACAGGCCGTTCTGAAGAATTTGGGGTAGAGGTTCATCGTTGGCATCCAAGGAGTGTGTGTGCAGAATTTGGAATCGGCCCAACGGTGCCGGAGATTA
>OOFJ01094336.1:3138-24233 GCA_900323375.1 Benthosema glaciale
CCCCCCAACTATTCACATTAAAATCACATTATTTTGTAGTTGACTTATCAGGACTTATCATTGACTTATCATTTTCTACTAGCTCTGTTAAATATACATTTCTCTTTACAACTTCTAGAACTCCTGGACCCCCCTGTCAAAAGTGAGGAGGAGGTTTGCCTTGAGAAGAAACAGGGGAATCACTGTCCCGACCAGGGGGACGATGAGCTGCCACAGAACTGTAGGAGACAGGAGGACCTAGCAGAAGCCAACATCTCCAAGGTGACATCAGTGCTCAACATCAGTAATGTTGAAGAAAATACCCCACCAATGCAAGGGGATATACATTCTGATGGAGAGGACTGTGAAATACTGAGAGACACTAGTACATCAGTGAAAGAAGAAACATCACGTGTGAGAGTGTTGAAGAGTTGTCTAGAACCCCTAAAAGACACGTCATTCACAGTTGATTCTGATGGAGATGATGAGCACCTCTCCACACAGAGGGCTTCAAGTAAGATCAGGCAACTCCCATCGCGGAGAGTTGCACAGAAACAAAACGTCACTCGCAAGGTTAAAGAACAGAGTTGTGAAGAGCCACCAAAAGACACTGTCACGTCAGTAAGAGGTCAAAGATCACCTGTGAAGAAGTCGAAGATTTCTATAAAGCCATGTGAGAAACGTAAATCATCAAGTGATTTGTCATCACCTCTGGGTTGTAAAGTGTGTAAGAAATCTTTTAACAATGAGGCAGATCTTATAAAGCATGTGGATGTCCATTTAAATGATTGTGGGTTGTGTGGACATCATTCAGAGGACACAGAGAGCTTGAAAGTTCACCATGAAGCTCACAGGACATGTAAAGTTTGCGGTAAGAAATATTCTGAGATTATTACTCTGGCAAAACATATGAGGGACCAACACACAGAGGGAAAATCTTTAACTTGTACAATTTGTTGCAAAGTATTTAGTAATGAAAGGCTACTGAAGTCACACATGAGAGTTCATTCCACAGAAAAGCCATACAGTTGCACAGTTTGTGACAAAAGCTTTCGCCACGGTAGTACATTGGATAAACACACACTACTTCATACAGGGGAAAAAATGTACAGCTGCAAAATTTGTGGCAGAAGATTTCGTCAAAAGGAGCATGTGACCCAACACGAATCTATACACACAGGCGCTAAACCATTCAAGTGTAATGTTTGTGACAAAAGCTTTCGTCAAAAGGCAACAATGAAAAAACACATGTCAAGGCACACAGCGCTTAAACCTTACGAATGCTTAGTTTGTGGCAAAAAGCTTTCTCGGGAAGACAGTATGCGGAGACATAGGAAACTTCATGAAAGAGGAAGCAAGGGAAGATGAAACCATACAGCTGCACAGTTTGTAATCATGTGGCCAGACACATGACACCACACACATGTGATAAACCATTCAAATGTACTATTTGTGAGGAAAGCTTTCATCAAATGGGAACACTGAAAAATGACATGTTTAGAAAGCTTTTCCATGTTCAATTTGTGGTAAAATGCTTCCACGGGTAGACATGACACATGAGACTTCATGAAAAACAGTAGAGTGACTGACTACCTAGAACCCCAAAGTGTGGAAGTTAAAATTATGTTTTTGGCTCTCAAATGTGACAGAGAATGACTATTGTGCCTTGGGTGAACACTGACACTTGTGTATATTGTTATTTGAGTTAGTGCATTGTTTACTAATGTTTATTGTGATTAATGTCATAGATGTCTTTTTTTCAATGTGGGTTTCTCTCCCAAAATCTGCACTAGTTACATTAAGTGAACACAAACTGTACTTAGTGTGTAGGCCTACTTATGCTAGCCTGGCATGGTTTACCAGGCTAATCTTTTGCCTTTGGGGCAACTTCGTATAGTTTATCACTCTCTCAAAGTCTCATCTATAAACTTGATTGGTTGGAGCTGCTAAAGATAAGTAACTACTTAAGGGGTGTTAGGGGAGACAATATTTCTTACAATTACATGTAATAAAAATATATATTTAAAGAGCAAGTCTTGTATTAACTTATTTGGCTGATGAACAAAGTTACATGCAATGATTCCAGTAAGTAAGTCTATTTCTTTGATTAATTTATTACATAGACCCCCAATGGAAACAAGCCATACCTTGGTGGTTACATTTTTAAGTACAATTTTGAACTGTACTTTATTGAGCATTTCCATATTTTCTATATTTTTTACTTCTACATCTTGGATGCAAATATTGTACTTTTACTCTACTACAATTACCGTATTTGACAACTTTAGTTACTAATTCAGATTATTACAAAACATACATTAAGCATTACAGTCCTATATACATTTATGCCATTTGAAAATAGATGATCTGCTTGTAGATCAGCTATTTTCAAAAGATGTATGGTAAGTGATTCTCTTTGGTTATTAAGTTAATAAGTGTTAAAAAGTTCTATGTTGTGATAGTTATCATTGCTGCAGTGTTTGTTCAGTAAAAGGAGTCCATGTCTCCAGCGTTTTATTAAACAGAAAATGGATGGGATACCAATTTTAGCTTATCTAATCAGGATAGATAACTCATTCAGGAATCAGGATACAGATTAAACGAGATTAACAGGAATCAGGATACAGATTAAACAAGAGTAATTGTAAGTGATGACACAGAAATCAGCAGGAAAAATGTGGAACTGGAACACCATACATTTTAGGCTGGGCCTGTGTCGCCTACCCGAAATAGCAGTATAGCAATGGTTACTATTGGAATATAGTGATTTTATTTAATCTTTAACACAAAAATATCAATTAACCCTACTGTAAAAAGTAAAATGTGTAAATAATATGCTGCAGCATGTGCTGAGCCGGACTGGGTAGAGACCTTAGAGTATAAATTGAAGGTAGAGACTGGAGATTGAGCACAATTTTCCTAAATCGTGCAATTACTAAAATTAAACACAGGAGGCAGCAATGAATACAACCCGAACAAAACTACCGGAAGCGGAAGTTTGAGTTGTGTGTAGCTGCTGCAATCTGAGCTAAGCTTGCGTCTTTGTTTTTAGCACGTCGTCCGCTCTCCGTATATCGACTCTTGTCGTGTTTCAAATAATCTTAACTTCACGATGGATAAACTTGAACTGCTAAACACTTTGGTAAACGAACGTTTTACTATAGCTGCCAAAGAGATCAATGGAATCGCCGCGAGGATCATCTGGGAGGTTGAACACCAGTACAAGGCCGACGTGGCCTGTCTGAAGAAGGAGAACGAGCGGCAACGCAAGCTGCTGGATGCCATGTTGAATCCCGACGTTCGTGTACAAAGACTAAGAACGGGTTGGTAGACATATGGCATATAATGCAGATGGCCTCATTTTGTTGAAGCCATAATGTGTAAATATCACGTCTCAAGATATGCCTGTAATGCCTCTCATGAGAGCAGTGGGCACCATTTAAAAAAAAAAAACATGTATTTTACAAATGAGGCGCCAAGTGTGTGTGGCGTGTGTGTGTGTGTGTGTGTGTAGATAGAGATTTAATTACGGTCCAATATTTCTACAAAACCTGTGATGGTCTGTCAAATAGTCATTTTTTTAGGGATCAACTATCGATCTGGTCCAGAGGGTGAATAGAGGTGCAGCCTGTTGGGCATGGACTAAAACTTCTCCATCTCTAGTACAAATAAAGAAAAACTATTTTGCTACTCAAAACAAAGGCTGTTTAATGTTATTGAAAGACTATTCTCCATGGTGGGATCGGGCGTATCAGGACTCCACCTTCTACGTGTATAACACACTTGGTTTTGGGACAGAAACTAATATATATCCGCCCTCTACAGATCTGGTCAATAATACAAATAAATTACCATTGACTAGATCTGTAGATCTGCTCAATGGTGGTGGTGTTTTTCCAGGCGTAAGGTAACTTAATTTATATTAATTGATATTAAACTTAATTTAATATCATGTAATAAATATACCCCCCGGCCCCCCTTATAAGATTTTGTATTAAGTTCTACTTCTCTAGTCCATATCATGATACATCCCTTGTGTTTATAAATAAGTATTTCAATAACCAGATGGGTGTAAACTTTAAACCTCTCTCTAGTCCAGATTATACCCTCCTTCACACTGGGTTTATTATTTAGTAATACCACTCTAGTTCCCAAACTTTTTAGCCCAAGAACCAAAAGCTAAATGTGACGTTTGCCCGGGGACCCAAACTAGTGAAAAGTAGCATATCTACAAGCTCACAACATCGCTTCACGATGCATTGTGAGCTTGTGGATCTGCTATCACTACTTGATAAACTTGATAAAACAGATTACATCAATGGCATCAGTAGATGACATGGCAGCCACAACACCTTCAAGCAACTTGGATTCTGCATTTTATTTGGAAATCAATGGTCCCAGTGTCTTGTCTGGAGGAAGAGTGAGAGGCACCAACACAGTCAGAGTTGCTTGAAGTCCGGCATGAAGTTTTCACAGTCTGTGTCAGTGATGAATTCGGAGTGGCATGTCATCTGTTGGTGTTGGCCAGGTCCATTGTGTTTTACCAAGACTGATCATACCCAAACCAAGTATTGAGTGCATAAAGTAACATGCTTTTCAGATGGTTGATATTTCTGTAGTCCTTCACTGAAGTTGACATTATTTTAAATACACACTCTGTATCTACATGATGCAATGTTAAAATCGGTTATACACTGTGCAAAAGGCATACCCAAGTATACAATACATTTGTATGAGCAGACACTTTTCTGAATTGGCACAGCACTAGTACTGCAAACAGAATTAAAGCTTGGCCATAATTTGACGCTCAATTACGATATTAGACCCCTCTGCCCACAATTGGATATTTTTCTACTAGCTCTAGATGTTAATATAAATTTCCCCTTTACAACTTCTAGAAATCCTCGACCCCCCTGTCCACAGTGAGGAGGAGGTTTGCCCTGAGAAGGAGGAACGGGGGAATCACTGTCCCGACCAGGGGGACGATGAGCTGCCACAGCACTGTAGGAGACCGGAGGACCTAGCAGAAGTCAACATCTCCAAGGTGACATCAGTGCTCATGGAAAGTAAAGAAAATACCCCACCAATACAAGGGGACGTAGATTCTGATGTAGAGGACTGTGAAACACCGAGAGACACTAGTACATCAGTGAAAGAAGAAACCTCATATGTGAGGGTGTTGAAGAGTTGTCTAGAGCCCCAAAAAGACACTGGTATGCCATTGACAGTTCATTCTCATGGAGATGATGAGCACCTCTCCACACAGAGGGCTTCAAGTAAGAGGAGGGAACACCCATCGGGGAGAGTTTCACAGAAACGAAAAGTCACTCGCAAGGTTAAAGAACATGGATCACCTTCGAAGAAGTTGAAGAGTTGTGAAGAGCCACCAAAAGACACTGGCACGTCAGTGAAAGGTAAAAAGTCACCTGTGAAGATTTCTCGAAGAAAGCCATGCCCGAAACGTAAATCATCGATTGGTTTCAAGGTGTGTGTGAGTTGTAAGGTGTGTAATGAATCTTTTCTCAATGAGGCAGAGCTTATAAAGCATGTGGATGTCCATTTGAATGATTGTGGGTTGTGTGGACATCATTTAGAGTATACAGAGGACTTTAAAAGTCACCTTCAAACGCACAGGACATGTGATGTTTGTGGTAAAACATGTAAAACATTTATTACTCTGGCAAAACATATGAAAATCCATACAGGGGGACAATCTTTAACTTGTACAATTTGTTGTAAAACCTTTCGTGAGAAAAATCTACTGTGGTCACACAGCAGAACACATAAGACGGAAAGACCATACAGCTGCACAGTTTGTGACAAAAGCTTTCGCCACAGTACTACATTGGATAGACACAACTTACTTCACACGGGGGAAAAACCATACAGCTGCAACGTTTGTGGGAAAAGATTTCGTCAAAAGAATCATGTGAGCATACACATGGCAACACACACAGGCGATAAACCATTCAATTGTACCATTTGTGACAAAACCTTTCGTCAAAAGGCAACAATGAAAAAACACATGTCATTGCACACAAAGCGTAAGCCTTACGAATGCTTAGTTTGTGGCAAGAAGCTTTCTCGGGAAGACAGCATGCGGAGACATAGGAAACTTCATGAAAGAGGAAACAAGTAGGGCAATAAAACTGACTACTGATTTGGGCATCTGGCTGTTTGTCTGGCAGAGTGCCTTGAAGGCTGATATGTCCCATATCCTAGTAGGTAGCCTCTCTTCACTGGTTGCTGGTGAGTTGGTGAAGTTTCAGAATTGATTTCAAGATTCTATTGATGATCTCTAAAGTTTTGCAAGTCATGGCTCCTAGGCCAGCTACATCTTGGGGCATATTCATGTTCCCGGATCCGCACTCGGGACCACTTGGCCACCCGCTTCAACCGTTATCAAGCGATTATTCCCAGTAGGTTGCTTATCAAGCTGTTAAGATTGAGCAGTCCCATGTAGTCTGGCAACATGCCAGGCACGATTGGCATTGATAAGACGAAAACCCGGAAATCTTCGGACAGAAATGTGACGTGCTTGCGGTTATGGTTAGGTTGGGGGTTGGGGGAGTGTTAGAAATAGTAATGTTTGACATACTGGGCTACTAACCCTAGCGCAAACCCTCAAACCTAACCCTAAAACCGCAAGCATGTCAAACGTCGAATAATCGCTTGATATTCGGTAGAATCCGCTAACTTGGCAGATTTTTTCTCTTTTTTTGTTGTCAAATGGCTAAAAATTCATTTTCGGCCTATTTGGTTTCAGCTCGAAATGGCGGAAAGAATATCACCGAAAATAACAATAAAAAACATGCGAAAATATATCGTGATAACACTTTTGTCCATATAGCCCACCCCTATCAAAAGTGCTGAATAAATGTTTTATGTACCCAAAAGTGTTTATTATTTAAGTTAAGTTTTGCCATAATCATGTTGTTTGCCATAATCAGGTTACAGCTTTACAACAAAGTTGTATTCAGTTTTCGGCCAACTGTTTCACGTATTCGGTTTCGGCCAAGAATTTCCCTTCAGTGCATCCCTAATCCGGGCGTTCGATCGATATATTGCAATATTGATTAATTGTATGCATCACTACCAGACGCGAATCAGCCGGTGGCCAAAAAAAGCCTGCTGGCGGATTACGGTCTTGGAAAGCTCAATATTACGCCCACTTCCTACTCCAGAAAATTGGGGTGGAAAGTTTGACCAATCGGGACACGGTATGAAAATATGGGCGGGCTTTGGTACAGTCCCAGCAATTTCCCCCTGGAAACAAGATGAATACACAGCTTTCTCAGACTAATATACCACAACAGTGTGATATTAGTCTGGGATATTAGCCAGGCTAGGATCACCTAACTGTTCCCGGGACTACATGGAGGTTGTCCAGTTGAAGTGTGCTCTGATACGGATCACTGCATTGTGAATGCATTGAATACAGTTGAGTGAAATTTACACGGATCGATCGTTTTCGGGACCATTGAACGACTCAGTGTGAATCTGCACTTAGAGATGCTGGTCCTGTATGAGGCTGGGCACATACATATGGTCTGGAATGCCCTGCTTCAGGATTTAAGGGTATCAAAGTCAGTGTCATTTTTTGAAAATAGTGTATAAAGTTTGAAAAATGTATTTGAATATTTTGGCATTTTTGCCTCTTTCATCCACATTATGTTCCTTGCATTTCCATTTATTTTTTATTTTTATGGAATTTATTTTTCAATGTTGTAGATTATTTACAATTGAGGTGTAATTTGTAAGGGCTTCCTGTTTATTCACTAATTATGTGTTCTACTATTCTAGAGGTGATTATAGCAATAAAATCCATAAGAGACCAAGTGTGTCTGTGTTGTAATTCAAACGATGCCAAATTAGACACTTAACTTGGAAGCCTGTTTCTATCTATGTCAGTTAAATATAATGCAAAAGTTATGCAAGTTAAAATTATTGTGATAAAAGCACAGTGATGCTGTGGAGACATTTCATGAGAATTCATAAAGAAGACAACCATACAACTTCATAGTTTGTGATGGGGAAAAAAAGCTTTTGTCAGTGTTTCTGTGTAGAAGAAACAGGCCAGAATCCTATCTGTAATATGTTTTAGATATCCAAAACCATTTTTCTCCCAGTCAAAACTGCATTCTCACTAGTCATAATTGTAATTTCTTGGATTTTAGATATCCAGAATGATCTTATGGATATCTGAAATGGCGATTTTGAAGGAAGGATTTAATTGTGGATATCCTAAATGACAGTTGTGGATAGGAGGAATGTCATTGTGGATATCTGAAATGTTAGTTTTGTCCCACATCCCTGTTTTTATTTTTCTACAGGCAGGTGTTTGGGTGAATTTCACTGGTGTTTAGTGATAGTGTGATCCCCTACACCCACAATGGACTATTTTTGTTCCAGGAATGGGTGGACCCAATGAGAAGTTCCCAGCTTCTTTTTTTTTTGTAGCAATATAAAAAAAACAATAGGCTACGCACATTTTTTTCCTCACAGATTTCCCCCCCTATGATAGGGCCTTTGGCCCCCTATCTATTTTTATTTATTTATTTGTGAAAATTCATGATGAAATATAGAAGAATGTATTGCTGTACTGTAATATATGTTGAGAAATATTTTTCATTTGACATTGGGTAAAATATAGATTGTGTTTAGTGATGGTGTAACAAAAAATATGTTTATAGGGTTCTAGGATTAAAAAGTGCTATTTTGACAATTTGACATTGTATGTACTCAGAGCAAAAATACATTGCATTGGATGCAACTGGGACATATCCTCTGTGGGTTGACTCCTGTACGGCCCCTCCTACGTCTCACCAGTGTACTGTGAGACGTGTACTACTACTCAGTGCTGTACTGTCATCCTTGATTATGTGACCCAGGTATTTAACTTTCTCCTTCAAATCACCTCCCAATGAAATGTGATATTAGGCCACTTAGATTTAATTTATCTGGAATACATGATTGAAATGTAATATCACAGGCATTGTAGGGCTATAGGACAAAAACAATGTTCATTAAAGGTGGTATATCATGTTATTAGTCTTAATTATTTTAATTAGCAAAGCATTCTTTTGAACCCCGGAAGCATTTTCCTTGTATAAGACAAGCTCGTCGCTGGGGAAAAATATGAACTGTATGGATGGTGCACCCTCTTGTACAGTAGGTGGCGGTATGCATTCACCTTTACGTTGATTCCGATTTCCCTTGTCTTTGCTGCAGATTTGTATTTGATCATCATAGCTTGTTTAAAACACGATCTCAGTCAGAAATATAAGCCGCTTGCATTTAAGCGGTACATTATGTAACAATGTCTACAATCAAAGCATTGAAGGCGCTCGTTGCTGAGCGATTAGCCGCCGCTGTAGAAGACATTCTGGGAGTAGTGGAGAGAATAATAACGTTAGCAGAGAACAGGATGTTACACAACAACTCAGGTATGTGAAGTAAAATAACAGATCTACCAGCTAACGACGCGATGCGACACGTTAGCTTTCTTTTTCTATTCTTCTCTTGACGAGCGACACCGTCGCCACTAAATTGTACATAACAGCATGTTGCCACCACTTAAAGTAAACAAACAACATGTCACGTGAGTGACATCATTATTTGGGGACCCATCCCCTTCATATCATGCTATGGGAGTTGAAATCCAATAAAGCTACTATAAGTGCTGCTGTCCTGTAAAACCCTATAATGTAAATGTGTCAACAACACAAAAGTCACAACATGGAAGCAAGGAATCCTCTAGCCCTGAAACATGACCACTGTCATAATCATGATTCATGACAGTCATGTTTCAGGGCTAGGAATCCTCTAATTCAGTGGTTCCCAAACGTTTTCATGCCAAGGACCCCCAAATTGACACCAATTGGCCTGCGGACCCACATTTGAAAGGATATGCCTTATGCCAGGGATCTGATTTTTACAGCTCTAGCAATGATTCTCAACCCCCCAGTTTGACATGCATATTAGTCTACAGACCCCATGTAATGGCATTTCTATCTCTATTTTATATTGTAAATTCAATGTTAATTTAACTCTGAGAGTGTGCAAATTGATCCATTTGTACACACTCAGAGTTACAGACCCATAAGAGTCCATTTGGTTCCGCATCATTTAGCTGGGGACCCCAAGGAACTTCCTCAAGGACCCCTGGGAGTCCCTGGCCTGGACCCCACTTTAGGAACCACTGATTCAGAGCACAGAGCAGAAATTAACAGTTATAGAAGGGGAGGGGCATTGCTTTTCCCAAGGTCTTTTTTTGCATGCAGAATGTGCATATCAGATGTTAATCACCAGCAAGGCATAAAATACACAGTACACAGTACACACACTATCTTTTGGAATTGTTAACTGCATTTTTTCAAGGGATTTCATTGGCTGCACTAATTAATCTCGTATTTTGTATGTACTCCAGAAATGTCACCTAAAAAGCAGAAGACAGTTGTCCACAAGAGACTAACAATGGTTGCTGAAGAGATATTCAGGATCCTGGAAATTATGTTGGCTGAATGTGAGGCAGATGTGTCTCACTCACAACAGCGAGAGATAAACCACCAACGGAAAGTGCTGGATCACAAAGAGACATATTTACACAAAGCAGGTCTGTTAATGAATTGGCTCATTGAATAATCATTATTAGTGGGTTCATGGCCAAAACAATTTAATTGATGTTGATATAGCTGTGCTTCTCAATAGAGGTGCTTCTATCAGTTTTTTTGGGGGACCAATCCGATTCACTGATTGTTTTTCTCACGATCAGTACCGATCTTGTGTATAAGGGGACATTTTGAATATTTCCAAAATTATATTATATGTCAAAATCCACGTCAGAATGGTTCCTGTGTGTGGGGGAGGAAGGGGAGAATGTCACAAAGATGCAAAACGTTATTTTACTATATATCTTATTGACGTTTATACCACTTAAGTGGTATAAAGTTTATACCACTTAAGTGGTATAAAGTTTGGTTTCTCCAGATCGGGTAAATTGCAGATCACCGATCGAGTCATTTGGAGTGAAAATCACCTGATCGATCAGAGCACCTCTACTACTCAACCTTTTTTGGGCCACTACCCCCTATTCAATATGTCCCTTACCACACCCTCCACAGCCAAATAAAATTGAATCTTACTAGAGGAGGAAGCGCTGCATGGAGTGGCAATCCACAGGTCCTTTTTTAGTGGAAGAAATACTAGGCATATATGAAAGCAAATATCAAAAATTCAATACCAGATGACTGGTTTTATATTACCGGTAATACTAAATAATAATACAATGGTAGCCTATACTGGCCTATTTTAGGGTTATATACAATTATACTTCTAGTCACAAGCATTGTTTTATTATTTTACTTTTATTGTTTTTTACTCCCTAGGAAGTATAGGATGATCATCATATTCAAATCCAACAGTCCACTTTAAACAACTGCTGGTACCCAAGTCTACTGGCAAATGAGCAGTTGATTATAAAAAGAATTACGTTCAAGTTAAATCAAACTACTTACTATGGTAATAGTTACTAAGGTGAATACATCAGGTACATGAATTAATTTGGACGCTGAAATGTTTTTGCTCTCTCTTCTCCAGACAGAGTGGATCCTACAGGGTCTACCTCTGAAGAGGAGGTTACGCCAGAGAAGGAGCACTGTGAGGAGACAACATTCCCTAATCAGTATCAGGAAAACACGGATCCCCAACATGTTAAAGAGTTACCTAAGGAGTTACAAAAAAAACATGAAAGAGAGATCCTAGTGTTTTCAGAAAAACCTGGTAATGACCATGACCTTTCTTCAAACTGTTCTGAAGTCCTGGGAAGAAATGGGTACAGTGACAAAAAGCAGCATGGGCATCCAAAGAGACAGAAAATAAGCCAGGGCACCGAGTGCTGTGAAATGTGCGGTAGGTCTTTTCAGAATTCTCAAACACATAGGAGGCAACACGGCACCAAAATTACAAATCAAAATTCAGGAAAAGGCTGTTGCAGAGTTTGCGGGAAGTCTTTCCGGTATAAACGCTCTTTTCTCAAACATGTGCTGAAACATGAGCAGAACACGGACCTCTGCGGGGTCTGTGGGAAGCGTCTTGAGTCGGGTGAGAGCTTGAAGCTGCACTTGAAAACTCACAATGAGGAAAACAGCTGCAGGGATCCAGCCACTGCAGAAGATCCAAACAGTTCTGAAGCTGAACGTGAGGATAGTGACAATGATGAGGAATCGGACTGGAAGGGAAGCGAGGAATCTCAGAGTGAAGATGATGACAGTGGTAAAGATGGACCAAAGGAACCGGCTCGGTTAGCAAAACTAAAGTCAATGAAGAGAGCACAAATATCCAACAAGGTAAAATCTAAGAACCAGGAAAGCAATGAGTCATCTCTCTTGAAATACAGTTGTAAAGTATGTGAAAAGTCTTTCTGCTATAGGGCCTCTTTTTTAAAGCACGTACAAGAAGAAGAGAAGGATGCCAATCTGTGTGGCATCTGTGGGAAACATTTTGAATCTGAAGAGAGTTTGAGACTTCACTTGCAAACCTACATTGCAACAAATGATTGTGAATTTTGTGGAAAACACTTTGAGGGGCATAGACAGCTAGAAATGCACTTAAGGACCCACACAGGGGAAAAGCCCTATATTTGTTCTGTTTGCGGAAAGGCATTCGCTCAAAATGGAAATCTGATGGGACACATGAGAGTACACACAGGGGAGAAACCATATGCTTGCAGCATCTGTGGCCAGGGCTTCAGCTTTAAAGAATACATGATGGCTCATATGAGAATTCACACTGGAGAGAAACCATTTCTATGCAGTGTATGCGGCAAAGGCTTCAGACAGCGAGGCACTCTGAAAACCCACACGATGATCCACACAGGACAGTCAACTCATAGCTGCAGTGTATGTGGGAAAAAGTTCTACAAAAGCGGAGCTCTGAAAATTCATATGAGGACACATACGGGAGAGAGGCCATATTTGTGCAATGTTTGCGGCAAGAGATTCAGCGCAAGCGGCTCGTTGACAAAACACATGGGTGTTCATGAAGGGGAAAGAGCTCATGGCTGTAGTGTGTGTGCTAAAACATTTTTACAGAAAGAGCATCTTAAAAGGCATGTTCAGATTCACAGGGGTAAAACCTCAGAACTAACATGTCTGTAATGGTGGTAAGGGTGAAATATGGTTTTCTTACAAGGTTGTAAAGTCAATAAGAAACTAGGACTAGTTCTATATACTTCATCATACAATAAATAGCAAAAATAGCTGATTGAACCATGAACTCACCAAAGATAAACAACGTAGCCTATCATGTTGTTTGGTTCAAACAGACAATCAGAATACTGGTCACAAATGAGCACGAGCATGAGTTACTGTACTTTCCTTAAAGGAGCACTAAATACATACAGTATACAGTAGCAGCCAGAGTCCTAATAGTAGCCTACACTAGGCCCTTAAGTTATAGCATACCATAACATAACAGGCACTTTATAATTATAAAAAGGTTACTTTATAACTCTGAGATAATTGTCATTTTTACTTTTTAAAATTCCAAATCTATTTTCTTTGTGAAATTGTTGAAAGTTGGGTCCAAATGTTATTCATATAATTATGCTACATGTAGGTATAGGCCTATGTAGCATTAATAGTTAAACTTCATTAGGCTATATGATTTCCAAAAGAGCTTATAAATCTTATTTTTTTAAATATATTTGGATTTGTCAGTCAGATCTGACCGTAAAAAATATTTTGCATTATTACTTATATTTCTTCTGGTGTAGGGTTTCCTATCAAAAATATATGCTACTTTCTGAAGTCATGTGGCTAGAGAAATTGTCGGGGGACATTTACAGGTGGATTTGCATCAGCGTAACCAGGGGGGACAGTAAAGTCATAGGGACAAAATCTATTCAAGATACAATAAGATACAAAAAATACATTTATCACAACATTTGGTGAGAAGCATTAGTACTATACTATATAATAATAATTCAATTTTTTGATTTTGTTTGAATTTGACATTTGTAACTGAAGCTGAAAAAACATGCAGGGGACATGCCATTTTAGCATACCTCTAATCAAATCAAAGAGATTATTTAATATGTATTTCACTTTGAGGTACAAATATAGACAATTGTAGAAAACCTTTAATAGTACAAGATAAGCTTTTTAGAAAAGTGTTTTTGCTTATTTTACACAATATATGCTGTATTATGACCCGGGGACACAAATGGCAATGAATACTATAGGAATCATAACTCAATGCTTCTCCCACAGCATCTTTGTCACAGTTGAAGACATGCAGGACATAACAGGTCCTTCCCAGCAGGGAGAGCCACAATACCATAATGTCGGTTAGAATATTAATCCCACCAAAGACATATCACACTGTTTAAAACAGACCTTTTTATTTTCGTCCTGTCACAAATATTGCTTCATTGTCTGCAAAAGTCAATAAACAAATGTCCCTATACCAAGTTCAACATGCTCTATAAACAAAGGCTTACCAGTGAATGAAGTAAATTAATATTGGGCGTGTTACAATAAAGTTTAGGTTGAACATTCTATTTCTAGCCAATTAATGCTTGCCTGTGAAATTCTAGCCTGGCTATAAGCCAGACTAATATAGCACACACACACAAAAATAATTCAACAGCTGAATCGGTCTGGCTTATTTGCCAGGCTAGTGAAATGCATCATGGGTTTCGTTGTTGTTGATGTTGGCTTTCTACAATTCCTTTAGATTTTATCCTTCAATATGGATTGTATTATATTGTTTGTTACAATTGCATAACTATGACATAACCATCAACTTAAATGTACATGAACGTGACAAACAGACAATTCTGTGGATCGTGGACAATACAGAGACAGTCCAGGTGGAGCCTGTAATAAAACAGAAAATAGTGGCCATGTATTAGAACTTTCAAGATAATTTCAAGTGTTGGCTTGAAATTATCTGATGGTATCTCCTCAGAGATTACTCTTTGCTGTGAAGCTACAGTATAATGTGGCATGTTGTTAGCTTGTAGTTTATTTCTTGTTGGCAAGTAACACCATTGTGTGATGGAGCATAAACTAAGCTGAAATCACTTGTATTCTACGTGCATTGGTGGAGGGAGGCCATTCTGCAGAGACTTAATTGGCTTACATTATGCTAAGAAGAAAAACCAAAGAAATTCCATAAATTAGAAAACAACTGTTCAAAGAGTAGTGAAAATGATCCAATCTACAAGCTCACAGCGTGTGGCAAAGGCATGCGTTGTGAGCTTGTAGATCTGCTAGTTTCACTAGTTTGAGTCCCAGGGAGACATCTAATTGAGACATACTGTAGTGTAGGTATCATGGAATATAAATGAAAGGTGATACATTCCATATTACTTTCAGATTTCATGCACATGGGTTAAATGATGGTATAAAGTATAGACAGATTTTTAAGTTATACATGCTGCTGTGCTGACTGATACTTACCTTTAATCGTATAGCCAAGCTGTTAAACTGTGTTTGGACAGCCGCTTCCAAACACATGTCCTTGACGCAATCCAAAAAACACAATTTATAGTTCAGTGTACTGTAAATGTTGCGCACTGATATAACTATACAAAGTTACTCCGAAAACTGCTTTATTAACAAATAACATTTATTAAAATAATGATATTTAAGTAAATGCCAGTAGCCTATTGTCCAATATGTGGAGTATCAATCAAATTCAACAAAACATACAAAACAATGAATAAATAGCTAAATAAATAATGCTTTATATAACATTCAAAGCCTTACCAGAATCCATGTGGATGTTGAGTGGTGTGTGGTACATATGCAGGTATTGTTGTGGGCTGAGAGGCTCTTCTCTGGCCAACAGCTGCAGCACGTCCTCTTGAGGCACAATCAGTTCTGGGACCTCGTCAAGAACCGACCCTGGAAGAGACTTTGAAATCATTGAAAATTATATATTTTTAATGTTTTGCAACATGATCTGATTTATTTTCTGTGAGGTATATTATAGCTGCCTTGATGGTAAGAAATGTGCTACAAAAATGAAACATTACAAAGCGTTTTTAGAATATGAAAATATGTTTTGCTCTTTATTATTTATAATACAGAATACTACGAAGAGCAGAGGAGAAGCAAGCTGCTGGAACACTATGCCTCCTCTGGGTAAAGAAACACACCTTCTTGGCTATTTCGGGGTGTTTGCCTAGCTTGCAGAGCAAGGAATGAACTGAGCACACCAGACTCTCTGTGCTGTTCTCCTCACCCTCAGAGTTGGCCCCAAGTGTCCTAGCCTCCATGTCCAGAACCTTCAATGATCAATCAGTCAATCAATCAATCAATCTGTCAATCCAACTAAATGATTAAATGGAATTATGATTAGGATATGATAAATTCATATTTAGATGTTTCACAAAAGCAAGGTAATGGGAGACAAAAAATATAGAAATTACACCTTGTAGCTCCATTGTTGGAACAGTCGGCTTGGGAGATCGTGTGCCATGAGCAGAATCCTGGGAGCCTCCACCAAGGTACTACAACAAGATGGGGATAGAATTATTCAGCACGGCATGCTCAACATCAAAACTTGTGCTAGGAGGTAAAGCTCATGAGAATGCACTTTTCAAACAGGACTCAGTAGAAGACGCTGCTTCAAAGAAAATGTAATTGAGTGTCACACTGACTCACACTGTAGGTATAGGAGGGCATATCTGCACTCAGAGGAAATATTCAGTAGTCATGAATGGCTTCAATGGTCAGTGTTCAAGTTCAAACCGCAATTCTGCAGCCAATGTTACCTGTGGTTTCATCATAAATAATCTTCACTACTCCTGACACCATTACACACATCAGATAAGTCATGTCAATACAAGAGCGTAGCTTTACCAGTCTGCCTGTTGCTGTTTCTCACTCAGGTTCCGTAGCAGTGAAAGCAGCACATCACTGGAGGACTAAAAGTTAAGAGAATCAAATCAATGGGTTTTAAAGCTGAGATCTCGTATAATGAACACTATTTACATTTGTCATAGAAAAAGATCTTATCTGTTCCAAACATACCTCAACGGCATGGAGCGTACATGATGGGTAAATCAAAAGCAAGCCTGTGATACTGTCTCCTTGGTGTTGCCTCTGCAAGTGAAGGTTCAGCTCCTCATAATGTGCTGCACAGAAATATGCAACAATCACTCAGTAAAACTGGTACATTCAGAGTAAATGAGAGGCTTCTCTATTCAGTTCTTATTAGCCTGCTGTTTTTTTTTTCCTTTTTTTTTTTGCTTTTTTCATTTCCAATATCTGAAGAAGCCAAACAACAATAATGTTGTTAGTACTGTTAGTACTCTAATGTTGTTTAATGTACACAAGATGAAAGCATCCCTATTCTGGGGACGAACATTTGTTGAAAATAGCCGATCTACAAGCTCACAATGCATCATGTTATGAGCTGGTAGATTGGCTATTTTCAGCAGAGATTTTATGTAGAGGGAGAAAAGGAGCAGACCAAGTATGAATGGTAAATGGTGCATTTCTATAGCGCTTTACATAGATTGTGCATTACATTCACCCGTTCACACATCGATGCCAGAGGAAACCATGCAAGGCACGGGAGCAATTAGGGGTTCAGAGTCTTGCTCAATAACACTTCGACACTAACTCTGGGGGAGCTCGGGTTCGAATTGGGAACTTGCGGCTGCCATCCCGTCACTTACCCCTGAGCCACTGCTGCCCCATAGAGCATAGATGGAGCCTCTCGTAGTATAAAGCATATATAATAAGACTATAGATCACAATCCTGCTAAGTATATAGGGTTTATGTGGTTAAAGAGAAGCAAATATATTCACAACAAATTTGTTTTCATTTACTATAGGCATCACTTGCAGCTTGCAGTGTAGAATGAAAAGACGTGACATTTAACAAAGAGGTGCTCAAATATTCCCCCTCAATTATATTACTGGTAGGAGGATGTGTGGATTATCATTGCGTGTATGGATGTGTTATCAAAGAGAATTCCATCATATTTTATAGTCCCTTCAAACAATGTCATGGATTATTAATGTTGTGGGATGTATTGATGTGACACTCTCAGAAGAATGAAAATTCATCCTGAGGTTGATGTTGATGACAATAGTGAAGCCTTTCCACCATGAACATGGAACATATATTTCTCTTAAGCCTAATATATACCCTATGTTATCCTACAACAGTGTTAATGAAAAGAATGTGGTGACAGGCTGACCTCCCAATTCTGTCCTGTTAGTGAGCTGCTGTGGGAGGCCTGCCACGACTATCAGTCGATGTAACAGGAACTTCTGGAAAGACAGAGAATGGTTACGAGAGGCCCTGTCAAGTGAGAGGACAGGAATTGAGTATGAGTAAGTGAATTGAATCAGCATGTTCTGTTGTACACACACACGCACGCACGCGCACACACACACACACACACACACACACACACACACACACACACACACACACACACACACACACACACACACACACACACACACACACACACACACACAGTAAAGTCTATTTCCGTTTTTCAACATTGAGTTTTGGACAAATCTATCTCACTTCATTAACATGATTACCGGTACATTAACATGATCACAGTCCTATAATATTACAATATCACCACTTATACTATTTGTCAAATATCAGTAACTGTCAGGGATTTTTTATTCTTTTCTGATTGATATATAGGTATTACTCGAGTCTCAGAATAAGATTTGTCACACAGAGATGCAACAATTACAAAAAGGCCTTAGTAAATACAACATTTGAACTTCGTAATGTACTTCTGCTGTTTTCCTTTGCTTAAAGATCATACAAACCGGCTCTTCCTCTGCATACAATATCTTCCTCTGTGCCATAAGCTGGTGAAATAAGCTAGTCCCAGGTTCCTTCTCTCGGCTTTTCTCCATTTCCCCCACTCTTTCTCCCTCTTTGAGCGAGTGACTAACCAGGAACAGCAGTGTCCGACAGCCCACCCTCTCTATAGGCTTGTGTTTACCTCTTTCATAAAAGCTTATATCCTGGATACCTGCCATTGTTGCCCCATGGTACTATAAAACCAAGCCTCCCGCTCTGTGCTGCAATTACAGATAAACAACAGGACACAATTGTCCCCAGACAGACTGAAGGTGATGTTGGCAGGAGGGCGGAGGAAGAACGTATTAAGTAAAAGTATCGATGTTGCAATATGGAAATACCGGTACTCTGTTACAAGTAAAAGTCCGGAATTCAAAATTGACTTGAGTAAAAGTACAAAATGTACTCAATATGCAGATTGTCCCATTTCACATGTATTCAAATGTATAAAATGTCTTAAAATCCTTTGAAAATAGCAGATCTACAAGCTCACAATGTGTGCCGATGCGACACATTGTGTTGATTGGCTATTTTCAAATGGCCTAAAATGTACATAGAGCTGGTGTTTAATGTATGATTTGTAATAATAATGAAAATCTACAACGTAACTAAACCAAAGTTTTCAAGTAGGCTATAGTGGAGTCTATCTATCTATCTATCTATCTATCTATCTATCTATCTATCTATCTATCTATCTATCTATCTATCTATCTATCTATCTATCTATCTATCTATCTATCTATCTGAGATGTAGTGGAGTAAAAGTAAACACACTGATACTGAATATTGGAAATACCTCAAGATTGTAGGCCAATTTAGTCTACTTAGTTACCTTACACCACTGATATTAAGTGGGCAGGAACCAGGGAGGATGGCTCAATGAAACTCTAGCCTGGTGGACTCTTCTAGAGCAGTACGTGGTTCTTTTCTCAACCTTTTCAGGTTGTGACCCCCCAAAAATAATGATATTTGAACTGGGGACCCCCCATCCTGATAAGCAGTATACACTTGGAATGTAGGTGTTGAGGCATTCTGTTTGACTCGGTTCCACAGATTAATATTGCCTCTTTCTTATATTATTGTGACAAATTTAACAATTTGGCCAATGTTTCACCAGTTGTTATAGTTATAGTTTGTTGATTCCTTTTGGTTCAGTAATGGTCTTTTTCTTTTCTTTTTTGTGTGTATTAAAGGTGTTAAATTATTAAAAGTCCTTATTTAATCTATAACACTAATGTTGGCCTTCCACTATAGCCTATGTTTACAAAAATGCTGTACCCTGTGCCCTCCAACTGTATACTATACTCCCCATTTCAACTGTTTTTATTGTATTTTGACACTTGCTTTGGCAATGTAATTATGTAAACGTACGTTTTCTCATGCCAATAAAGCTCCTTTGAATTGAAATTGTTATTATTGTCTAATGCCACTTTATGCGACGCCTGAATATGCATGCAGATCTGCCAGGTCAGCAAGAAACACAAACCTTTCTCATTGTCCGGTTAGACTCCTCAAACAGTGACACTTGCTCTTGAAATGTCTGGTTCCAATATTCTATAGGCCCGTTATCCACTTTATGCGATCTGGAAGCCATGATGATTGACAGCCTGGGTGTTTACACTGTTAGGGTTTGTTACCTAGCAACAACAAGTTCAACGAACAAGCACGTGCCACCGGCGGATACATTGCCTGACTTGGTGGTGGTAGTACTAGTAAATGATCGATATTGTGTAGCAAATTTGCAAAAACTATTTAACATTGTTTGCCATAGCCTACCATACCAATTCATTAACATAAATACCAAATGTTACATTGTAACATATGCAGCAGCGCCTCTCTTACAGTTTGTAATTGCTTTGCCTCTGTCCGTCCCTTTATCGAGTACAAAACAAACAATGATCAAAGAACAATTAGCTTTTTTGTTAATATGTATTTGTTCTTGTATCATATTCATAAACTGTTTATTACTGTATGACCTGGCAGTAACCACTAGATGATGCCAAACTTCAACATTCTATTTGCTGAGTGTGTGTGTGTGTGAGTGTGTGTGTGTGTGTGTGTGTGTGTGTGTGTGTGTGTGTGTGTGTGTGTGTGTGTGTGTGTGTGTGTGTGTGCATGCGCGTGTGTGTGCGTGCGTGTGTCACGGATACTAGATCTTGTAAGTACTGATCTACAAGCCAACAGCGGGTCGGAAAGCGAGCCTTTTTTTTAGCTTGTAGATCCGCATTTGTCATTCTTTTTTACAAGCATAACCCTCGTGC
>OOFJ01094365.1:17645-32603 GCA_900323375.1 Benthosema glaciale
CTCTACGTAAACATAGAGTGTGAGTAACGAGTGACGGAGCCGTACAGTATGTGAGAAAGAGTGAGCGCAGGGCTATATGAGAGCAAATACTGCAGAAAGCACACACGGATGCTTGCGTGCGTGCGTACGCGCACACACACACACGTACGCACGCACGCAAGCATCCGTGTGTGCTTTCTGCAGTATTTGCTCTCATATAGCCCTGCGCTCACTCTTTCTCACATACTGTACGGCTCCGTCACTCGTTACTCACTCTCTATGTTTACGTAGAGGTTCTCTCTCCACCTCGCTGTCTCCCTCTGCTTACTTTCTTTTTTGTGGTTTACCCATCACCCTCTCAAATAAAACACCACTCTCACTGTCTATCCTTCTCTCAAGCTTTCTAGATCCTCCTCCTCTCACCCTCACTCCATATTTGAGAACAGCTGTATTCTAACTTGTGGTATTGACCCAGTGTCTCACAGTAGCAGCAGTAGTACTGATCAGGATCAGTATCTTACGATCCCTCTGAGAACCTTCTATAATAGTGATTCTCAACTGGTTCAATCCTGGTCAGTATACACTCAGATTATGTGTTGTTGACCATAAAGTAAAATATGTATTGTTCATCATCTGCGACCCCCTCTTACTTACATACTATCCTTTTTGACCAATTCTGATCATTGACCCCTTGGTGGAGATTCAGGACCTCCCAAGGAGTCCATGGACCACATTTGTTTCAGTCAGTATTCCTCCTAGATCAGTACTTGTAATGCTCTGAGAAGTCAGTTTCTACTGTTGGTGTGGAGTTGTCGCCTAACCATTACGGTCTGTGTGTCGCATAACCACCTGCTCTCAATCTGCTGTCCCTTGGGGTCTGCTAAGGTTGATTTATACTTTGTTGTGTGCCAGTGTCGTGCACGGAAAATAGCTGATCTGCAAGATCATGCTTTTGTAGCTCTATTATTCTCGGTGTGTAACGTGGTGGTACGCAACTAATTGTAAATCAGTCGTGAGTAAACCGTGGTATTTGATAACCTGCTGTGTGTAACCCTGTATTAGCTTGTGTTGCTGTGTTTGACTTTGGGCCCCACAGTGTTCCTTCCCACGTCTTTGTCTTATGATAACGTGGAGGACTGAAGCATAAATGCTACGTTAGCATGTAGCATTCTGACAGTGCTAGTTCGCGTTTCTTCTATATTTATTCTGTATGAGGTTCTTTCGTTGTCTCTTATTCATATCTCTTGTCTCCTGGCAGTGTCTTTTCTCTCTCCCACTCACTCATTTTCAGCCTTTCTCTCTCCTTCTCTCAC
The DNA here is from genome assembly GCA_900323375.1 of Benthosema glaciale. Taxonomy (NCBI): domain Eukaryota; kingdom Metazoa; phylum Chordata; class Actinopteri; order Myctophiformes; family Myctophidae; genus Benthosema; species Benthosema glaciale. Next base: position 18,938 of record OOFJ01094365.1, read on the forward strand.
CACCTAATCTTTCTCTTTGCCTTCCTCACTCTCATTCCCTCTTCCTCTGTTTCTCTACCTCACATTCTTTCTTGCATACTGCCTGTCTCTCCTCTCTCTCTCTCTCTCTCTCTCTTATAACTCCCCCCACCACAGTGACCACACCCCATCCCATCTCGCTCCTATCGGTTTCTCCAGTTGTTTTATACTTCCTGTTCCAACGGGTCATGTGACCTCTGGCCATCCAGGCACAGCTGGTGACGTCCCCATTTCCACTTCCTCCTGCTCAACCAGCATTCTTCCATATTTTTATCTTTTCAGCACAACCACTTCCTCTGCGTTTATGCCCACACAGAGACACCATTGTGTGTGGTGTTGTTGTTGTTGTTTTTTATTCTGTTATGCAATAGTGCAATGAAAAATATCCCTGTAAATGTTATGCAGTTGAATAGTATTTTTGTAGGATTGCAGGAATGGTGTTTGTGCATTCTGACTTTGTATCATTTAATATAGCTGAACTGGATGAACTGGCTGTAAAGAATTAACCTTTCTCATTTATGGACAGAAATTATGTGGGTTGTTTTTAATAATAATAATAATAATAATGAATTGCATTTTTATAGCGCTTTTCTATGCACAACGTTCATTCATTACATTGGTCATAATTGAAGCGGCGAACAGTAGACGCCAGCGTCCTCACTTCCCACAAGTTTGGCAACCACTGGAGGCAATGTTCAGTGTTCAGTTCAGTTCAGTGTCTTGCCCAAGGACACTTCGACATGTAGACAGGAGGAGCCGGGATTCGAACCGCCGACCCATAGATCATTGGACGACCTGCTCTACCTCCTGATCCACAGCCGCCCTATTTAGCTTAAACAAAGTGTTGCAGGGAGTTGTCAATCATGTCAGTTAGTTGAAATATGTCAATTAACGTTGAGCATAAAGTATTAACAAAGCCAAAGTTTTAAAATGCAAAAAGTATAGGTTCCTTGTAATGTAGAAAATGGAGGAATGGATTGCCGGTTAGTTGGAATGAAAGTGACGGCCTTTATTCCGACTGTGGTAAATACTAAATATTGTAGAGAGAGGACCTGTGATGAACATGTTGATGATGAAGCCATGACTCAAACAATTATAATTATAAAATCCTACAACTGAACCTTTTTCTGTTTGCGTTGAAGGCGAGGTGCAACAAAAACTGACACGTTAATTATAACATAAAGCCTGAATGGGAAAATACTAGCCAATCTACAAGCTCACAACAAGACTCACCATGATGTGTTGTGAGCTTGTAGATCTTCTGAAACTTTCACCATTCAATGAAGTATAAATCAAGCAGAAGAATAATGTATACAGTATTTCACTACTGAATGAATCCATAAGAGCCAGCAATGGGAACTGGGCTGTATGAAGTGTAATGTATTGAGTTTTGTCCCTGTGTCCTCTGTGCAGTGGCTGTGTAATCTAAAGCTAATGGAATTTTTCTGGATGGTTGGTTCAACTTGGTTGCTTCTGTAGCTAACTGGCTACACAGGCTTCTGCAGCTTGACATGGGTGGCATGCAGCTGTACTTTGAAATTGTGTGCTTTCACGCCCACTCGCATCGTACACACACACACACACACGCACACACACGCACGCACGCACGCACACACACACACAGAGGCACGCATGCCTGAAATAAAGCACTGCTCATCCCAACACACGATTCTGGCTGCTGCCTGGCGACCAGACAGACTGCCCAGACTTGCTGTTGTAAGAATGAGTGGGAGGAAGAGAGCAATGGAATGTGAGATGGAGGTAATGGGTGGGAGGGACAGACAGGAACAGAAGAGAAGAGAGAGGAACCTCTACCAGGTTTTTGCTTTGTCACATGACGTGCTAAGCGAGTTGGAAGGTGAAGATACACAGACTATGTATTTCATAAAGTTTTAGAAACGTTAGCAGAGAAGGAGCACATATTTACAAAGTGCGCACACACACACACCCCTTTGTGGAGTCTGTAATATAAAGCCGTCTCCAGAGACAGCAAGACTTTTGTGTTCAGACACTGGGTCACAGTTGGGTGCCAACATCATACATGGATCCTGTTATACGGTAAATATACCATGGAAATGGTGGACACGCACACACAGGAAGGATAAGAAGTGCATGTTTGTGGCTAGGAGTTTGAGAAACACTGTGGTATGTGCCGAGAGCAGACAGGCACATTCTGTAGCCTTTGGCCTTTGAGCAAGCATGAACAGAGACAAAGTATCATGTGATGATGCTATACAGAATCAAGCACAAAAAGAACAATAAGATAAGGACTAAGGAGAATGTTGAGAGATATATGAAACCTAAGCCAGAGGCTTAGATAATAACAAAATGGAGTGGGTTGGACTTGGACCCCATCTATAGGTTGGGTACAATAGGGTTCTATCAAGCAGTAGTTATCTCAGACGGATAACTATTTTTTACATGGTCAAACTTAGGTTAAGGCTATTTTACAACTCGTAGAGATGGTCAGCGTAGCAGACTACACAACATACTCACCAGCAGGAAAAAAAGCTAGTAACTTGAAGTGTGCCATGTGGCAAAGATGGTACAGATGGAAAAGATGCATATCTCTAACACACACACACACACTCACACTCACTCACTCTTATAACATGTTCCTCAACAAATATCTTTTGCTTTCACTCAATACAGGCAGACACGCAAAGCTACTATAGACGTGCACTCGACTGAAATAGAAGGCAGACAGGCAGTCTCTCAGTCCATGTTCAGCGTGACAGTGAGTGTGTCTCAGAGTCAGTGATGACTTTGGATTGTACAGTAAAAGAAGCATTATGCTGCTGTAGCCCACTACAATAACCAGTCCTGTGTGAGTCAACATACAAGGACAGCAGTGTCTGATGTTTATGATCTGCGCACAGCAAATGGGACGTTAGAATGTTCGGCCAAAAATGTTCATTAGAAAAATGTATTTAATTGCTTAATTTGAATGTACGTTATTTTAGAAACACCTATTAAACAGCAGATTCCTGCAGACTACTGGCACCTCCTGGCATGGAGTTTTTTACTCTCACGCAGGCACATTACAGCACCATCGGCATACCGTGTTGTGCTCGGTGTGCACACAGCAACTTGAAATACCTTTACAACCATCATCTGACCAGGTTGATATCCCGGATGTTGGTATATAGGACAACTCAGTTTGATGTGTAGGGGCCTTAAACCTAATGTGCGAATCATTTCTCTGTTTGTGTGTGTGTGTGTGTACGTGTCAGCTTGCTTACTGACTAATCAGTGTTATCTGCTGCTAGATCCATTCATGTGTTTTGCAGTGTGACCTGACCTACTACACAGGTCTGCTTTTTTCTAAGGTGTGTTTCCTTGCCTCTTGGAGCTAACACATTCTATATTCATTTCCATGAACAGAGTTTAATTTAGCTCAGAATCAAATTGTTTTGCCATATGTCTTTGATGTAATTGCATTTACATTTTTATACTAGAAAGGGGATGCAGCTGTCTAACCTGAGGAAAATCTAAAAAATATGTATAAATAACCCAGCCGTTCATGGATTGGGAAAATATACAGGGAGTGAATCCGCTTATAAACCAACTCTGAGCTCAAAATAACAGCCCCGTTCCCTTGACAGAACTGGACCAGAGCTCAACCTGTTGCAACAACAACAACAACTCATTTTATTCCAATAATTTACACAGTACTAGGAAACACTGTCCTCAAACTGTTTCTAAGGTTTCTACAGCACTGGTCCAAAACTAGCACTAGGGTCACACCTGTGTCAAGAATGAGTCTGTAATAAATAAGTGATTTTGAAGGCTTTGGGACCTATATGTTGAAAGTGGAATCTAAATATAAAAGCTGGCAGTTTTCATATAGCTGGTTGGTATAGATAGCAGTGCCTGCCAAATCATGTTCTTCCCATAGAAGTGATTATGGACCTGATAAGAGGCTCAGCAGCTTGACATAGACTGGATTATTTTCAAGCTATTTCTCTTTTCTTTTTTCTTTTTCAGTCTAGTGAGCCTACATAGCACATACAGTGGTCAGCAGTTCTGTAGCCAAAGCGGTTTCTTTTACTGGAGAGTGAATAGTTAACCTGTATTTTTGGCTGTTTTGATATTTTTTTAATATCGGACAATAACAGTTCACAGCACTTTGCTATAGGAAATAAGTGCTGCACAAATAGTTTATTAAGTAATTTTGTGCGGATTGTCTTTAAATGTACAGCTGCTTCACAGTGTGTTACGATGAAAATGTTCCTCCCATGGTCCACCATCTCGTTCGTGTGTGTGTGTGTGTGCGTGCAAAGTTCTTTGTAATGACAAGTCAGACATCAGAAGTGCCAGAGTTCACAGCGCTTAACTGTAGTTTATCAGAATACAAAGTAACTTTGTTTTTCTGTCCATTGTAAGAGCACATATTTGACTGTCTTCAACCCTGTACAGTTATGTTGAATTTTGCGTGCATGATGTTGAGGTGTGTGTGTGTGTGTGTGCGCATGCGTGTGTGTGTGTCTATCCTTTCCCTGAACATTGTGTGACAATCCTACTGTTGTGTCCATAGATATCTGTCTGCTTCAGCCACTTTGGAAGACATTGCCCAGTCTGAAGCGTGAGTTCACAACTTTCACTTTTATGTTCCTGTGTGTCATCATCAGTCACTGTTACACTGCACTGTACGGGCTCGGCTTGACTCTACACGCTTCGTCTCCCACTGCATGGTACTGGCTCAGCCCGACTTTACTAGGCCCGCTGCATGGTACTGGCTCAGCCCGACTTTACTAGGCCTGGCTGGCACAATTAATTTGAGATGATTGCAATCATTGTTTACATAATTGTCTTAATCATTTCCATGTTAAAATGTTCATATTAAAAAAGAATAATAATAAATAGTAATCATAAATAGTAAAATAAATAATAATGTGTAAAATAATATAAAATGTCATAGTTGTGACAGCCCTAGACTACTCGCTTTACAACTGCAAAAAATATATAACACCCTTAGTCCAACCCAGAGTGCTAAACAATGCTAAAGTTAAAGCTAATGCTAACATTAATTCTGTCTGGAAAGTATTATGCATTTTAGCTGCCCATTCCAGCTAAAATGCAACCCTAACCGACGTAACCGTAGTCCATTGTGCTAAGTTGAGCCGGCTCCATGCAGTGGAAAAGCACCAATAGATGCAGTAAGGTTTCTTTCATTCTTTGGAGCTTTTTTTTGTTGGCATATTAAGGTTCTTTTGGGCATGGGCTGGTGGTGGCATAGCAACACTACACATACTTCCGTCTTTAAAATGTAATAAGAGTTAATATTTCTATCTATATGTACATCCCAGCAGGTTTAGTAGTTATCATTATAGCATGCTTAATCTAAGGTCATGAATTCTATGAAAGGTCAAATTCAGACTAATTGTTAAATTTGTCTTCACCTGCCACTTTGCCAGGTGGACCTTTCTACCCTGGCTGTAGTTTCATAAATTGGTAACGTTTTCCTCCTTGTAATGGCCGTTGAGTCCCTTCATGTATACTGTAGATTTACTACTGACAGAGAACGTCCGGAGAGTTTCAGTCTTTTTATTCATATAATGCTTAATTTATACTCGGTATGATGGTGTTGTGCACCAGAAATAGCAGATCTACAAGCTCACAATGCATCATGAATGCATTGTGACCCTTGTAGATGGGCTATTTTCCACGCTACACCGGAGCACAGTGAAGTATAAATGTGACTTGAGGAGATTTGGTACCATAGGAATGTTTACTGACCTTCACAATCCCTCTTCCTGTTTCCATCTGTGAAACTAACACACTGTCAAATTTAATTCCCAGGATTAAATTGACACTCAAAATCTTACACTTGTGATGTTATTGATGTATGTTTTGATCCATGGATGATTCTTCACAAGTCTCCCCCTCCGTCCTTTGTTTTCACTGCTTTTATGTGTTTATTTTCTGCACTTTGTTTTGTCTGTCTTGTTTGCAAGGCTATGGGTAACCACTGAGGTTGAATTTCTTCTGTATTTTTAACTTCAGACCATGAAGTCGATTGCCTGGTTCATGAAATAAAATCGGAAATGTGTCTCTGCTATATTTTTGTGTCTGTAAAAAGAAGACACTGCTTCAGTTATGTAATATGTACAGTATACCGGTGGTAGCCTACAAACCATAAATATCTACAGAGAACAGAGGCTGGTTTCATTTCACTAGCTGTGTGTCTGCCCTTTCTAAATTCAGTTGTCTTGCAGTATTTCCATAATCGAGATTTACACATCACTGGGTTTTCTACCCAGTGATGTGTAAATTGTATGACTCACCTTAACTTGCTGAAACGTACACTTAGTCGAGTGGTACAACTAAGTGCATTAAAATGCTAGTTTGAAATTAACTTGATTTGGTTTATTTAGCACAATATAAAACATACAAATTTGGGAATTTGTAAGAAAAATAATAAAAAAAAGATAGGAGGAGGCAAGAAGCCCTAGGGCTTATACAAGGCGTCCACCCATGTGCAATCTCCAAACATGAAACATGATTTAAGTGCAATTTACATGTTATTTGCAGATAACTTGATTGCATATACAGCAGAAATCACAAGGCATGATGAAAACATGATTATCAAACATTGATTGTGAAACAACAATAAAGCATCATTGGATTTTTACATGATTTACAAAAAAAATAATCTTAACTTGTAGTTAAGAACTTAGTACGGACTTTACATGAAAAAGTAGTAATGGATTTAGGAATAGCTGGTGCAGCCCAGTCCAGGAGCTCATTTGTAGTTGGCAGACTCGTGTTGTTTCAGATGACAATCGGCTCTATTATCCAGATGTCTGTTGGTGGTGTGTGTTAAGCTCTGTGTATGTGTGTGTGTATTTGTACTGTGTATGTGTGCAGCAGTGCCTGGGTATCTGTATTTGCAGATCCAGTGTTACTACCGTACTTTGTGCCACACCTGTTGACCTTGCTAATCTACACTAACCTGTGTGACTTCTTGTTGATAGGCATCTCGTTCCTAATGTCTTGGCTCTGAATTTAGGCAACATGGAGGCAATGTCCATTCTGTCAGCAAGGAGGGCGTTTGGTTTTAATTGGCATGTGTTCCTTAGTACTCACCTTGTGTGTGTTTTTCATGTATTGTGAAACAGACCTCTGTATAGCTTTTACAATCCTTAAACAAACGATAGCCTCCTGCAATCCACCACACCCTTGCTGCTGGTACATGGTAAAGTCACTGGTTTTGCTGGACTGGTAGGTGTGAACCGCACAGCTCTTAACTCCTTTCAAGGACCCCACCTTGATACATTCCCTTGTGTTAAGGCCGGGGCATACAGGAAATATGTTGAAGCAGGGTGGATGAGCAAATCTGTACTCTGTCCTGGTTGTTTCTGACCCATTTGATTTGCCTATTTTCCTCATGTCCACATCTACCTTCAACTATTAGACCTCATGTATCTACTATGCAGAAGTAGTAGTAGTGTAGCAATAGTCTAAATAAGGGATGTGTTTCAGCCTTTAATATTTTTTCTTGCAAGTAAGTTATAAAGTTAAGTAATAAACAATAGCTGCTGCTCTGGAGCTTTTGTTGCACTTTTCTTTTTTGGTAGTTAGAAGAAACCCTATTTTGAAACCCAACTGGAGCCTGGAGTTATCTGTTTCAGTTGGTTTAATAGAGCAATGTGGAATGTTCCCGTTTGGAATTCTTCCAATATGTTGAAGTTCCAAATTGGAATGTCTCACTTCTGTACCAGCTGATCCAGTTAATCAAGATTGAACTTCCTGTTTCGTGGTGGAAAAATGAACTGCAAAATATATTCTATAAAGATACTATACGCTGCTTGTTTACAAATGTTTTGAAGACATGATATAAAATTAATTATCTCACACATTTGGGATGCACTACCCATCTTGGTTTATGAAAAGAAAGAAGGATATATTGTAAAGGTCTTGTTGATTGGACAGCTAGTTCTGAAGTTAGTTAGTTGCGCTGTGATCGATCCATAGTACCTGTACTAATGTGTTGGAGTTGCTGTGTATCTGTGCCCATGTGAATACTAACCAGCTGAATGCAGGGTGTCTTGGCTTGGGGAAGCAGCATTGTTCAGTGTTTGAATGACTTGCTTTAATTTACACCTTCTTCTCCCCTTCTGTCTATCCCTTCTACCATTCATCTGTCTTTTCTCTCCCTCTCTATCCCATCCCTTCTCCTGTCCTCTATTCTTCTGACGTTTCCCCCCCTTTCTTTCTCCCATCTTTCTCTTCTCCCTTTGCCATCCCTTTCTCTCTCTCTCTCTCTCTCTCTCTCTCTCTCTCTGTAGATATAAGAAGACTTCAGAGACACTGTCTCAGGCAGGTCAGAAGACCAGTGCAGCGCTCTCCACTGTGGGCACAGCCATCACCAGGAGACTGGGAGACATGAGGTAATGCTGCAACACACAGTGTGTGGGCTGAGGCTGCCTCTTAACGTTGAGTTGACTGGGGATCAGTTTCCTGTATCCAATGGAGGCTGTTGCTCACAAACCGAAAAACATTGCCGCATCCCTCTACGTTCTATGTAGATGTACCTACCGATACAATTCTTTTCCATCCCGATACCAATATCTTGTCATATCTTATCATATCCGGTCGATACGGAGTACATATCCTCACCTTCGTCTTCAATCTTTGTGTTACGCAGTGTTTGTGTTTACACGAACACTCAAAATTGTCCATTTATTGTCAGAGGGATTCAATGTTTGCGTAGGACAAAGTTTGTGCACACACACCAAAAGCTGGACATAGGAGGGGCTATAGCCCTTCAAAAAAGAAATCTACAGTATGACAGTAGTAGAGTCCATTGAGGGGGTTCCAAATGGACCCTTGTACGTCTGTAACTGAGAGTGTACAAGGGTCCATTTGGTTCCATTTGTACACTGAGTTTTGGTGGTCCTTGAAAAAAATAATCCTAAATTAGAGACACTGATCTACAAATTCCACTAATAGTGGTCTTAGAAACCTTAGAAAAATATGTTGAAATGTAAGTCTAAACCAGTTAGTGCAACATCAACTGAATTGTAAAAATATTGATTGATTGCTGTAAATGCAATATCATCATGTGATAAATTAAGTGGTATATCAGATCGCCATAGAATTCCTCGATACAGATACCAGTATTTTAGGCAGTATCGGCAGCTTTTCCCGATACTGGAATCGATAACGGTATCGGATCAACTCTATAAAATTCTGAAACTGATCCCAGACCAGTATGTATGGCAACACCAGCCTAGACCTTGTTGATAGTTGTAGAGACAAAACGCATGTTGTCTTCATGGATGGTTCAGTTTTATTTTCAGACTTTTAAGATATCTCTAATGCGAGTGTAAAATGTTATGTTTAGGACCATTTGGATGCAGTCTTTCAGTCACACACTAAAATATCTGTAAAGTACGACTAAATTAAGTCAAATAGTTGAACCATTCCTGTAGACATATTTGTACTAACATTAATAGATGATGCTGGTGTACATCTTAACCCTTTATCAACACTACAGTGTTTGTATTGGCCCTGAGATGTGCACGGTGGTAGACGTAACGGGAGTTGTAGAACTAAACCTTAACCACAGCAGCTCCATCATGTATGTCTTTAACTCATCTACACTCACATTTGTCTGCTCTGTCATATACTCAACTTTACACACAAATATGTTTGTGGGCGTGCGTGCGCGTGCGTGTCTGTCTAGTGTGTGTAATTTGCATCCTAAATGTTTCTTGAAACTTAATTACCGGTAATCCTTTTTCCATCAGCTTTCACTACACTGTATCTCCAACATGCATGCCCTCACTCCCTCTCACTCCCTGCCATTCATTCATCCATCCATTCATCTACGTATCTATCCATCAACTCTTGCATCCTCTAGTGTCCTTGCTTCTAAATGCTATGTATTTTAACTGTAGATTTCCCCTTAGAAATTGCCCTGCATTGTCTGATTCAAGGTGTGTTACCACTTATCAGTGGTGGTCTGACAAGAAGTAGTGTTTTTTATGTTACTGCTTCTACCTCACCCTGTCTTGTTTTTTTTGTTTTTTTTTTAATGGCGGCCATGGTTGTGTCTACAGAGCGCTGCCTTTCTCTAACTCGTTTGGGTAAGACTAACAAGTCACATCAACAACAATTTAGAGTTTCATCGTATCAAAGTATTTTGAGGTTAAGCTCTGTTTTAAAACCTCTGCCATGCTTCTCTGTGTGGAGACCATGAGGTACTGTAAGTGATATGGCTTTGCTAAAATAAGTGTTAAATGGCTTCTGATAGTAATAATTGCTACATTGTGTTTAGACAGTAACAGGTTGGGATATACATTTTATCCTAACAGAAGAGGGAACTTACAGACAAAATTGTAACTGGCACACTATCAAATTGAAGCTGACAAATGGATGCCTCCTGACTATGAAACTGACTACCCATTTGAAAATATACTGTATTTTCTGTTTACTGGAAAGCTGACACAGAGACCCCTATTACTGAATAAACTATTGCAATTATTACTTATTATTAGAATATAGAGAGCATTAATAAAAAAAAAAGAACAATAATAGTAATCACTTACAGTACCTTTTCATCCATATGCGGAGAACTAAGTTTGGTGATGTTTTATTGTGTTTTGCATGTCGTCCCAAATAAAGACCTTATTTTTTTTTTTAAACTGATTCATATGTAGAGCATTTTGGTTATTATTAATGAATGGATGAGAAAGTAAGCCATTATGGGCACTCTTGCTGTTTGTGTGCGTCTCTGTCTGGTATACTGGTTTGTCTGCACCAGTGGGCTCTTGTGTGTGTGTGTGTGTGTGTGGCTGTGAACCTCTGCTGCTGCTTCTTCTTTAACACGTGCACTTCTGTGTCCCTTCTTCCTTAATGCTTACAAAAGTAGCAACTATTCCATCCGCCACTCCATAAGTATGCCTGCTATGAGGTAAAGTTACACATGCATAATACTGACACTTAACTGCTGCTTTAACACAACTATACGTGTATGTGCAGAACATGTTTATCTTATGACGCCGTACCTCTTTCCCATAGTCTACAGTCTAAAATGTATATCGTTTTTTTTTTTTTAAACGTTACCTTGCCTCCTACTGTACCTTCATGACTGAAGTGGGTCTCCATCTGGGAGTCTGGATTTACCGAATTGAATCCAGTTTCATTTGTACAGCCCACTTCATACACGGGGCCTATCACTTTGTGCTTTACACAATTGCAAAACAAACACACACCCATAGCCCATACTGTAGTTTCACCTTCTTTTAAAAGTGTTCAGTGTAAACATGGAAGAAGTTGTTGCTTTTCTCAGTACAGTATTAGGTAGCATATTAATCTTGTTCTGCATCATTCTGTAACACTAAATAATAATAACTAGCAGAGGGCAGTGCTCTGAATACAAACACTGAATGGGAATTGTTTACCTTACCTCTGTAATGACCTAATCTGACTGATGCCTTTATACATGTTGTTTCCGTTTTCATTGGGGAATGTACTTGGAGGCAGCTGATGCCATACAATACTGCATGCCTTATACTGTAGGTGTCAAGTTACTTGGGGAAACAAGGAACCTTTTGCAACAAAGGTGTTGTGGAGTGCAGTGCGACATCTAGTGGCTGAATGTTGTCTGTAACACCTTTTATGCTGATGCATAAAATCTACATTGTATAGATTGCAGCAATATATAATGCATATTTCTTTATATGCACATGTATAGTAACATTGAAATAGTCCTGTCGTAATGTAGATCATAGCACAGGGTTTTCTACAAGAACCACTCTTTTCTGTCTGTTGGTAGTTGGTATGGTTGTTTTTTCCTGAACATTGTTTTGTGATAATCAACAGGATGTGAGCTGAATTAGTCTTAATCACCACATAACCAGTTGATAAACGTTGTTTCTCTGTCAAGCAACACATAACAGCATAGATAAACTCTTGACTGTACTCGTTGATAAACTGTTTCAGTGATTGTAACACTGTGTAACGCATTGATAACCGTTGTGTTTATCACTGTGCGTATGTGACAGGAACTCTGCCACCTTCAAGTCATTTGAGGACAAAATGGGGAACCTCAAGGTGAGACGCACTCAACTAGACTGTTCCAGTTAATTTAAAACGATTTAACTGGAACAGTCATGTTATCATATCAGCAATATACCAGAATGTTGCTGCCTTGATAACATGACTGTTCCAGTCCCCTGTAGCAGGGCTTGAGTTGCCATGGAGTACATTCTAAAAAAGTATCCTATCCCATGGCAATATCAATGTATGTTTAAAAAAGACGACATGTATTATGTACTAATATACATAATTGTGTTTAGTGCAAAGGAAAAGCAAGGGAATTTATAATAATTATCAAACTGATCATCCTCTCTCTCTAAACGTGTCTTCAGTACAAGGTTGTAGGAGCCAAAGGGAACGGTGAGGCCATGGGCTCTCCCACCGATGCCAACCCCACTCAGGACAATGCACCTTTCTGAACACGCCAGCCCTCCTCTTCATCCACTTCCTGCTCCCTAACTCCTTCCTCACGACCCGAGACTGAACCGACATCGCCTCACTGAATCAACCCTGATCCCTTGACACCCTGCTCCTCGATGACCTGTCGCCAATCAAATTACCGGTCACCCAAGGTCGATGCCTATGGCATTATGTGCTCAAGCCACGATTGGTGTACGTTTAGGACGATCTGGTTGGTTGGTTGACGTGGTGGTGGTCTTTTGGATGAGCATCTCTTGGTTGTTTCTAAATAAGAATCCAGACATCTGCTGGTTATGAAAGCCGTGAAAAGTTCTAACTAGTTGTTAAGGAAAGATAATTGTTATGTCATCACTGTTCTCCCAACCATAATAGTTTATAGACCATAACTGCCTACCCACCACCGCATCACTTCCTGCATCCAATTTCTCTGCCAACCTCTCATCCAGCCCTTGTCCAATTAGACCACGCTCTGACTGAGTGATCCTTCTGTGTGCCTTTTTTCTTAAAACCAGGTTGTTACTGTTACGGAAGATTATGTTTCCTGGTTGAACAGAGGCATTGAATGATAGATTTGTCTTTTCTGCTGGTCTTTGTTGGCCAATGTTGAAAAGTGATCTGCAACGGAACATGGATAAATAACATAGCTAGCACTTCTCTAAGTCAAGCCTCTTACTACAACACGATTGGCACTCTAGTCATCTCGTGGCTAGCATATTGACTATTTGACCTATTTGACTAGTGGTGTATATGAATGCAGAATGACTTGTACTGTATACTGCTCTGCAAATCCAAAGAAAATCTCCATTGAGTACTGAAACTGGAAAAAAAGAATCACCTGGAAGTTTACCTACACTGTAAAATCCCCAATGTTAATTTAACTCTTGAGACTATAATCAAGTCCATTTGGTTATATCTAAACAGTCAAATGAATTAATGGATTTTTTTACTGTGTACTGTTACTATATTTACTATACTGCTAGCATAGAAGCATTAATTTCACTGATATTAGCTTTTGTTGATTAAACAAGGAAAACCTAACCTTTACATGAGACATTTAAAACGGTCTTCAGTGCTCTTGGCCATTGGAGGGCAGTATAGTTCAGAGGATAGTGGTTTGACTGTGAATAGGGACCCCCCCCCCCCACAACCACACACACACACCACAGACACCACACACAGA
>OOFJ01094394.1:0-14510 GCA_900323375.1 Benthosema glaciale
AGTACATATATTCTTATGTATATATATATATATATATATATATATATATATATATATATATATATATATATAATTTATTTTTCTTTGAATATAAGTATGCACATTTAAATTGTAAAATATTACTACCTTTAATGCTGCCTCAAGTACTGATGCTACCAAAACTGTAAGTATGGACAGATGGTGCCAACGCCACCTGGAAGGTGAGGGAAACTTGTACAGTACTGCTAGTTGCCCAATGTCCATATCTGTTTAAATAATTTGCCATGTCTTTGCATCTTCCCTGCCTCAATTAGATTTGGCAATTCATATGCACTGTCTATACTGGCTGTTTTTTAAGTAACTCACACAAGGCCAATACTGTGTACATATCTTGTGCATACATTTCACCAGGACTGACCACCTGGGTTGACAATTATGTCTGTGTGTTTTTTTGCCTTGATTATTCTTGGATATTTTTAAATGGATTGCATGTCAGCTCTTTATGGACCACTTGTCCCATTGTTGTGATCTAGCTTTGTTCGCAAGCTTAACCACTTTAAGCCCTATATTCTTTGTCATATGATATGAATGGAAATAGCTTATCTATAAGCTCACACAGTGTGTTGTGATGTGACACGTTGTGAGCATACATATGCTATTTTTGAAGAAAAGAAAAAAACAAATAATTATAAATAGGAACACCTGGGTTAATGTGGTTAAATGCATCTGGTGAATAAGGATTGCCGCTGCATGCATTACCATGAATTCCAGTTTTAGTGTTTTTTAGTTTAAATCAATATACCATATTATTAGTTCATCATTCTTAATAATTCTTCATTTCTGTTATAACATTGTAATAGTTCAGTAAGTGAGCTGTAATATTTTTAAGAAATTCACAACTGACAATGTTAAGTGCATGAGTCCCATTGTTGAATAGAAGTTGTTTCTTTTCTTTTAAACTGAAGCTCAAGAAAATCATTGGAAAAAGAAAGAACAACGTTCTCAAGGACAACCCCACAGATGTACGTAAACATGTTAAAAATGTATCCGCATATAAACATTATTATTAACGCATATGGAACATAATTATCCCATTAAGACCGGAGGCCGATTCTACAAATGCCTTTGAAATCAGTAGTTCTAACATATCTGCTATTTTTAATAGCCAACGTAAAAATATAAAATGACAGAGATGCTATCCCGGGATTAATGGGTTAATTTGTTATCATTTTTTAAATATCAGTGGCAGGATAGTGTCTAGGTACTGTACCCACTGTACCATTAACATGGTGAAACATTGCAATGTTCAATCTCCTATTGCAGAAACCTGCTGATGAGGGGGATGGCGTGAACACTACATTACAAGCCTTCTTTTTTGGAAGGAACGGGGACCAAAAGTTGCAGTATAAGGAATTCCGCGGGTAAAAAGGAGCAGTCTTCTATTACTTGCTGTTATTGTCTAGCTATAAATAGAAGAAACCTGTGTGTATGTGTGTACCAGTATTTTACTGTGTAGATTGGGGTCCCCCAGAGATAATAAAGAATATATCAAATCGATCCATGGCCTAATGTACACGTATATCAAACTGGAAGTCCTTGGAATTCAAAAGGTTGAGAATCGCCCTTATTGACCTTGACATCTTGTCAACAAAGTTTGGAAGCACTCATTTTCAGTCAAGCAATGTCCTGCAAACAAAAACTGTGTGGATAGAGAGAGGATAATTCAAGCTTTTGGTACAGTTGCAATGTTGATGAGTTTGACGTTGTGTAATACAATCAGATTGGACTTTTCTGTTTGGATGAATGGGCTGTAATGGGAAGTTGCACCTTGCTAGCACCTTGCCATTACCTTACATGGTAAGATGGCTGCTGTGTGAATAAGGTCCATACAGTAGCATCACCAGTATAGCATGTATATTACCATTTCACTTCTACTTTAGGTTCATGGAGGACTTGCAGTCTGAAGTACATGAGATGGAGTTCCTCCGGTTCTCTAAGGGTATGGACACCATGCGAAGGGAGGACTTTGCTGAGTGGCTACTGTACTACACCAACGAGGAAGATAATGAGGCCTACTGGGAGAACATGAGGAAGAAGATCCCTGCTGGTCAGGTACAAGGACAAATAATTACTGTACGGCAGTGGTTTCTAGACCCCCCCCCCCTTCTTATGACAGACAAAAGCTGAAATCCCCCATGTGCAGGCATCCACTCACTGTCTGTGTGTGTGGATGCTGTTGTTGACTATTTTTGACATTGTGTGACATGCCCAAAATAGGGATGCCAGATTGAAAGTGGATGAAAGTAACTTTTAATTATAATTGTATGTTTAAAATGTTCATGACTACCTCCAAACAGTCATGGCCTTGTGGTTTTTGGCGTCCTGCCAAGGAGCTGCTGTACAGCTTGAAAAATTGAACAGATTTATTTTGAAAGTTTGATCTATTGACCATGTTATTCATGTGGCAGCCATTTTGCTCTTATATCATTGTTGGTAGGAGGGACCTCAATCCATTATGGTGGGGTTTACCAGCCCACCATAAGTATGATGTAAGGATAAAATGGTCGCCATGTGAATTTTATCAGTCAAAGCATGCAATGTTGGCATAGTTTTGTATATTAAATGCAGCTTGGTATGTATAGGTACAAGTTCATGCTCATATGTGACTATTAGTACCTGGAATCAGTACAACAAACATAATCAAAAATGTGCAGAAATATAATGAGCAGAAATGAACATACTGTATAGCATCACACATTACCCATTAGTGACATTACACATTTTCTCTTCTAGAGCATCACATTTGATGAGTTCAAAGCATTCTGTCTCTTCACCAACAATCTGGAGGATTTTGCCTTCTCAATCAAAATGATCAGTCAAGCCAATCGTCCCATTGGAATGGGTAAGTCTTGATTTATAAAACAATAATCGTTCTAAAGCACAACGCATTGCAAGCTCATAGATCGGCTATTGCTACTTGCTAGTGCACGACACCAATGCAAGACCATGTACAGTATTTCTCCCACCATTTGCATCTTGATATAAAATAATGGAAAATGTATGTGTTTGCCTCATCACATGCATTTCTTTCCGTTTTATGCAGCCCGGTTTAAGCGAGCTGTGAAGATTGCAACAGGGCATGACCTGTCGGACAATGTGTTGGACACTGTATTTAAGATCTTTGATATGGATGGAGACAATTGCTTGAGTCATAAGGAGTTCATCAATGTGATGGAAGAC
Source organism: Benthosema glaciale (assembly GCA_900323375.1). Lineage (NCBI taxonomy): Eukaryota > Metazoa > Chordata > Actinopteri > Myctophiformes > Myctophidae > Benthosema > Benthosema glaciale. Next base: position 3,220 of record OOFJ01094394.1, read on the forward strand.
AGGGTACTACGGGGCCTCAAGGTAACAAGTTGAACTTACGTAAACTGTAATAGTGTTTAGTTTTTTGTTAGAACTGTAGGTGTAGTCCGTATCTAAATGCTGTGCAGGCAAGGATGGATTTTTTTTAAATATAATAGTCTTCTCTTTCACAGCAGTTGTAGAAAAGGGAATATTGTATGCTATTGTGTCAGCCCATATTGCGATCCTGCACATATTAAAAATGTCTGATATCTAGTGACTATTTAATACCCTGTAGTACTGTCAATAAACTGGGCTTGCAGAAACAACCACTACAATCCACCTAGGTTATTTTCTTTTCTAGACTTGATTGCAGCAGCCATGACAGTATGTAATACATCATTTGAATTGTGTCCTACCTGCAGGTGCAGCCCCAGCATGGCTTCTCTGGCTACTGGAAGTGTGTGAAGCGTGAAATGCTGAAGGGTGCTCAAGAGGCTCTGCGGGAAACGGGAAGCCCCTTCTGAGGCGTCATCTGATGGATGATAAATAGCATCCCTTCTCAACATATTATTTGACAATTTGATGTGAACTACAGACGGGTGACAAACTAAAGGACAATCGTGAATTCTAACAGTGGAGAAACATGGCATGTCTATCTGCTTCCATGCAGGTGTGCTGCATGATGCATTTTTAAGCTATCATGCACTGTGGGCGTGGCACGTACAGTATAAAAAAGCTGAGCAGGCCCAGTTTACCTCAGTTTTAGATGCCATGAGACAAAATATCTAGTGAATTATGTGAATATAAAAGGTTATTGCCGCACAGGGACTTATTTCTTATTGCTTATGCAATACTACGATGTACAGAAGAGCACCACTTGAGGCAAGAATATCAATGCAGGCCATGATCAGACTGTCCACAACTACTGTACACACAGAGGGATCTTATAGGTTTAAACCATAAAGAATTGCACATTTGAGAGTTCAGTTGTGCAAAAGCCATAGACAGTAGGCACCTCTACAGAGATGTGGAAATGTGATATGGTCAGATGAGTCATCCTTCACCACTGTTCTCCACAGGTAGGCAAGTGCATGATTAGTGGTGTACACACCAAGATCACATACATGCCCGATTTCTTGACCTAAAGTTATGTTTGGGGAGGGGGCACGTGTTCCCTTAGTATGGTCATTACAAATTAAGAGAAATTGAGTGACAAAACTTTTTCCTGAGATAAACATTTCTATACCGATGGGAGTGGTCTCTTACAGGAGGATGGCACAAGTGGGTACTGAATACTTTAGGTTATGCTTAGCCATTGCATCTGAAATGAAAAGATCAACCCAATTGACATCTATAGGTTATATTGATGCTACAGCACTCCATCATGAAAACAAAATGAGGGAATGTTTTATTTAAATTGTTCAATCCCTCCAGTAGAGTACCAGAGACTTTTACCAGCATGCCAATGCACGTTGAAGCTCTTCTGGTGACTCATGGCGACCCAACACCTTACTAAGACACTTGGTCTGTCTTTAATTTGTCACCAATCTGCATGTGAAATGTAAACCAGGGATTAAACCACATTCTATGTACAGATGTTTACAAAACATGTTGAGAATATGCATATATATTGGTATGGTATGTTGTGCTGTAATAGAAGTCAAATATCTTTGGGTGTGGGTTTTGTTTACATTTTTAATGTGATATTTGTTGGTGTTGCTTAAGACTTGTTCCAGCCATGCATTTTATATCAACAATCGGTCATTTCATAATTGTTGCACTATGCACAACATTTTGCTACTCCTGCAGTGTTTACAAAACTGGTTAACTGTGGTCTAGGAGGGCTAAGATAAATAAAACGTGGAATCTGAATAACTAGCCTGCTGAAGTCATTTTAGGCTCATACATAAAATCAGTGTTGATTGAGGCAAATGGATAAATTACACCCCCCCCCCCCCTCCTTTAAAGAAACAATTTCAGCAAAATGAGACAAGCACCATAACTACGATAACTATTCTGTCATTTATTATAGTCGAGTATGTGGATTAACCATTGACAATTGTGGTGCTAATTATCTTACCATATATAGAATCCAAAGTAAATATTTAACAAAAAAACTTCTGTGATAGATGAAGACATTAGTGACTGATGCCAAGGTTATCAGTGATACAGCATACACAGCTACAATACAATAAAATTACATAGAGCATGAAGCCATCTTTGGTCTTCTTATCACTTACTATAAACAAATACATATAAATTTGTATTGTATCAAAAATAGAAATTACAGAGCCATTGAAAGTAAATTCACATTTTTGACATACAATATATGTAATAAAGAGCATACCTAAGAGACATTTGTGATTACATTTTCAAACCTTGGCTTTAAGGACCTAATGGTTTTGTCATAATTTGGACATTCACTTTTTTTCTGTTTGAATAATTGTGTGATTCTGTCAAACCATATACTATCGATATAGGTTGTTATTCACTTGAATGCACAGTATGCAACCTTTTCTTTAATGGAAACAATGAAAAACAGATTGTCATTCTCAAAACACAGCTGTGCTTTCAATCCACGGCTTTTAAAACAAGGCCTCATGAAACGCCTATGTTTGATGCATCGGACAAGGTGGTATTTCTATGGGAGAAGCCTATAGGTCTTAAGTACTAGCTTAAATGTGAGCCAGGCCCAAACCAATAGACGGGTGAAGAAGTGCACTGTTCCTCTTTTTAAACTGGTGTTTCCATGGGTATCTGGTCATTCTGACAGTTCAATGCACCTTACAGGCACAAAATGAAATGTAGCCGAGTGGACCTCTGGGTAAGAAATAAGGGAAGTGCTTTCAAAGTGTTGTTTGATCCACTGTGGAGAAAGAAGGGAGAAAAATAAACATTTTAATAACCAGGTTAAGAAAACAATATGATGAAGGACCAGTAAGTGGTGCTTGAAAACGTTTTTTATGCCACCTTTAAATGATTAAATCAGCTTTTAAAAGCTCATAGTTGAGAGTATCCCCAGATGCTCCGAATGCATTCATTGTGCAGCTGGCTCAACAAACATGTCAACAGCCTTTCTTCTGTTTAAAGGTAATTACATGCTTCCAACTTTTGTGTTACTATGGGATCATGCCATAGCATCAATTGTAACCAACCCATTAACATCTGGGTTGCTTAGGCAGACAAATATTTACATGTAGGCTACAATGCCAATTTTGGAAATTCATCAGAAAGCAATAGAAAATACTCTCATTACTTGTTTTAAAGAATGCTAATAAACAATGCCTTTAAGCCTTTTCACATTTCAGCGCTTGTGGTACACGTGACTTTAAATCACTATGTATGTTTACGATGACTAGAGATGCTCCGATAATCAGCCACCGATAGGTGATAGACCGATATTCACTCCAAATGACTCGATCTGTGATCTGCAATTTACCCTATTTAAGTGGTATAAATGTCAATCAGATATATAGTATAATATCATTTTGCATCTTTGTGACAGGCCTAAACATTCTCCCCTTCCTCCCCACACACAGGAACAGTTTTTACATGGGTTTTGACATATAATAATTTAGGAAATGTTAAAACTTTCCCCTTACGCACAAGATCTGTATTGGCCGATCATGAGAAAAACTATCTGTGATCAGTCCCAAAAAACCTGATCGGAGCATCCCTAGCGAAGTCAAAGGCCAGTTAAGGTAATGCCACTGGTAAGATGTCCAAATGCAGAGGAGTGGGCCATGGGATAAATGATCACATCAAGATTTATTCATCATCATCTCATCAAATGGACATACTGCTGCTGTTGAATGTCAAGTTTGGCACAATTGATGCAGTCTCACTCATTTGCATGGCACACTGGCTGTGGCAAAATAGTTTCTTGAAGAAAGGATTTAGCCTTGGTTTTTATGTGCCTTAACAGCACAACAGTATGTTTTGTACAGAATCAGAGCCAGGTCAGATGTTAAGTAATGTTATACTGTCCTTTATATTACGTTACCCTATTTCTACTATTGTTACTACTTTTTCAGTACTTCTCTACGCTTGACTGTATCTTTGATTCATCCATACATACTGCTGTGCTGCTATAACAACTGAATTGTTAACACATCATAATAATAAAACTGAGCATATACAGAAGGAAATGCTCATAGAATACTATGAGCCTTTCCTTCGTGAAATGACACACTTGTCTTGAATGCAACAAATGATTGTAAGAAAAGGCTGTACACCATCAATCACACTAGGTACATGGGCCTAGAGATAATGCAGCCCTAATTTAAAGACTAAATCAAGTTTTCTTACCATGTTAACATTTGCCACAACAGGACTGCGAGGTCAGGGGTCGTTCTCCTTCTTCACTGTCACATCTCCATCTCCTGCCAGGATGGTGGAGATCTCTCCCTGCATGAACGCCCAAGGCACGGTGGATCCAGATAGGGGACAGCGCTCGCCACTGGGGCAGTACACTTCCCCACCTGGACCTTGGCTGCGAATGGAGCCCCGGGTACAGGGGAAGCAGAACTTGTGGTGTGGGACAGAGGGACACTGAACAAAATGAGTGTCCTCCAAGCGCTCTCTGCAGAGGGTGCAGCAGAGCAGAGCCCCTTGAGTGCTGTTACCCGACTCCCCAGGATTGCTGCTGCTTGGCCCCACGGCACTAGAACCCTGCCCAGTGGCTGCCTGGGAGACGGAGGAAGAGGCTGTGGAGGGACTCCCACTGGTGGGACGGCCAGCTGTAGAAGAGTGGGCCACAGAAATGCTGGGGCTATCTCTGGCCATCTGGCTGGAACTCAAGCTGTCAGCAACACCCATGAGGGCTGAGATGGGTGATGGCTGGCTATGTAAACGGGGTGGTCCCTCCTGTGCAGCAGGTCCGCCAGAGAGGGGCTCCATACCTGGGTAAGCACGCCAGGGCTCACGGGTTTGGTGATCTGGTCTCCCTTCACTCTCTCCATTCTCAGAACCAGGTGATGCTTTGCGTCGCCGCGTGGTGCTCTTTGGGGGGACAGACCGGCCGGCAGCTGCCATTTGCATACCTGTGTCAGGGTATGGCTGTGGTAGCACCTCTTGGATGGGGGGCTCCTTAAAAAAGCGCACACCATCATTCAACAGCTCTGTAAGCCCACGCCAGTCCCCGGTGCCTTGTCGTTTCTCATATTCCATGTAGCGCAGTCCAGAGTTCACCGCTTTACCTGCATCTTTGGCCGAGTCACGGAACATCTGCCTGACCAGATCTGGGATTCCTGAGAACACCAATCCCGAGCCTATGGGGTACTCGACAAAGACCTTCAGCTCAAAATCAGGGTTTGTGCTAGCATCAAAGGCTAGAACACGCCCCATGAGATTATGGTCTTTCCTGAAGCGTACATTAAAGGGCACACAGCCACTGAGGGTTACAAGCACATCCCGCACTGCTTTGGGGCGGTTTGGCCAACCTTCAGCCCTGCTCCGAGCGCTCTCGGCCAGCTCAGCCATCACTTCGTTATTCCTCCAGACCCCTGCATCCAGACCCACCAACGAAGAAGTGCTAGCACCTACACCCAATGACACGACCTGTCTTCTTCCACCGTCACTCATTATAGGGCCAGTTGAGACAGCAATAGGTGGGGCACCAGCCCTGGAGCCTGACAATGGGGCCAAAAGGCCATGAGGGGCACCTACTAAACCCTGAGCTAACAGGGCATGGGGTATAGTCCCATGCAGAGCAGGCACTGCCCCCGCCATAGCCCGGCGAGTATTTGGGCTCTGCCGGCTGCCCTCGGATATGGCCACATCCTCAGCTCTGTGCAGACCATTGGGGAGACGAGGGGAAACCCCATATTCCCCCCTCCCCCTGTCTAAACGTTCTGCATGCTGCCGCCCTCCTTCCATAGGCCCACCTGAGCTTGGCTTCCCTTGCTGCTGTGGACCAGGCGACCTGCCGTCTAAAACCCCGTGGGTGCTCTTCAGTTGCCTGGCGGTTTCGATGAGAAGCTCGATTCTGTCCGCCCCGTCGTAATTCACGCAGCCCCGGCACACCGCTTCGCTGAATTCCCAGAGCATTGCCCACGGCATCTTGGGCAGATCGCAAAGGTAGCACCATTGCCGTCTAGAGGATGCCTGCGAGGCGGAGGACATGTTGTTTACAGGCCCCTCGCACAAACTTTCTTCAGAGGCCTAAGCTATAGTCTTCGTTTTGCGAGAATTCTTCAATATCCAGACACGCTTAGCCGCATGCCTCGAATTTAATGGTGAAAATCAAACTAGAACTAAGAATGAAACGGGAATTTCGGTTACAGCATTTAAAAGTTAACGACGTCTTCTTTCTGGATTTGTTCGTGTCGGTCTGTCTGGAAGGAAGTAAAATGTTATAAGACACCGGATATACCTACGCCACAGTGTGTGGGGCATTGTGGGAGATGTAGTTTTTCCCTGAAAGTGTTTTTCGTTAAAACAGTTATAAATGCAGTGCGAATTAACCAATACAACAATTCGTAACATTCTTTACGTTAAATTAACAACATAACTGTTAGTGCGATATATTATACAATAAAATAGTTGTATTCACTTCGTATGTTTATGTGTTTCGATGGTTTTGATCGACATTTGATGTTAAAGGTTACATATAGCCTACATAATGAATAGTGATGAATGTCACTTGGCACTTTCAACAAGTTTTGGTATCATCATGGATCACACGACGGCAGTCTGTCACGGTAATAGTCATGTTTCAGGGCTAGGTAAAATACATTGTTTACCACAGTGCTACCACACTGGCTCCACCTGGTGGATTTTCATGAATTGGTTATCAGTGGTGGACATTTGATTATTGATCATTGATTATTCTTGGGCTTTTGTCTCTTTTGCCCTGTTTTTTTATTAAAAGTACAGGGACAAATGTCTCTAGAGATCTGCTATTCTCACATTTGAAATGGGGCTTGAGTGGTTTGGTTAATTCAATGTTTTTTCCCTTCCTAGAAATGTTGTCAAAGGTACTATGTCTTTGAAATGTAGTGGACTTAAGTATCCAATATACAAATATATTACAGTACTAATATTATTATAGTACAGATAAGTTTCATTACAATACTAAAGTAAATTTACTGTTACTGTCCAACACTGTTGGATATATGCTTTGCTTTGCCAAAACATGCATGGCAAACTGTTTGCCTCCCGCATCATACCTACAAGAAAACATTTTTCAATGGATGGACAGATTTTTTAATTTCGTTTTTTTTCCTAAAAGGTGCAAGTGTACATCAAACTGCCTCACGCTACATGAACAGGAAATAGACTCCTGCCTTATGGGCCTCATGGCTTGGCAAGGCTTACAGTACTTACAGTACATCAAGATGGTGAAGTGTCCGTCTTCATACCATAGTTGTGGTTCTGTTTTTAAGCAACCCACCTCCTCACCAAGTACAGAAGTGGAAAATGTCTTAAGTGCCATGACCATTATAGTTTCTGTTAACTGGCTAATCATCTATTTGGTTCAAAAATAGCCAATTAATTGGTCAGAGTATAAAAGAACACCATCACTGGAATTACATACAATTATCAAACCGTTAGGGTACCATTTACTTTATTTAAAAAAGAAATGCAGATTTTACATGGAATTTAGTTTGTTTTAGAATAAAGGAAGCAATGATATAGTAAGATCTAATAGTGTAATGTAATAAACAAAAACATCTGATTAAAGAATCAAACTAAATATAATCATACAAAATCTATAAGTTAATGTAAAATGGTCTCTAAAGCACATCAATTACCTACATTTTGTGAATTCCAATTAAATGTTTTCTATGGAAAGGACAACATAACAGCAATATACACTATGCAAGAACACAAAACATTACAAAGTGAGTATAGCATTTAGTTGGCATGGTGTGCAGTTGAGTAACACAACTTCAGAGTGTAAGGATAAGGTCCACCTAAACAGGGGAGAAATAAACAAACAATTAGAAACAAACCCCACCACTCTCTCACCTCCATATATGGTCATACATCGTGACATCACTTCTAGTCACCCACACCTCATATATATGGTCATTGGTCATGCCTTGTGACATCGGGAATCTCCATATATGGCTCTTTAATTTCCCGTTGGTTCGTTCATCACCTACATCTTCATATATGGAGCCGGCCAGCAACTCTACATCTGACCTCAAACACTTAGATCTCCATATACAGTATGGCGCTGACCAGTTCTGACATTCCATGCTGATCCTTCCCCACCCATCCTTCCTGTTCTGACATTCCATGCGACCTCGCCCTTTTCTCACCCTCAGGGCGTCTTACTGGTTTATTTTTGTTTTCTTTACTTTTTTACATTTAAAATACTTTTTGAAAGAAATTTGACTTTAAGAACAATGACTGTTATATAATTGAAAATAGTGGTTCTCAAAGTGAGTCCCTATTCATCCATGTTTTATATATACATTGGCTATTATTCTCATCTGTGGGTCCCTGGCACAAAACATTTTCAAATGGGGGTCCATGGCCAAATACATATCAATTCGGGGGTCCTTGACACAAGTTTGAGAACCGCTGATTAAAACTGCATTATGCTGAAGACTTACTAGGGTTTTTCATCTGGGTGTGGTTCATCAGGGCCAGCGCTTCCATTGCATCATTGATTGATTCCCACTCCAGTAAGCCAGATGAGCTCCGTTCACCTACCGTGTTACAAGAAACTTACTTATAAATTGCCTAATAGCTACATATTTTTGACTGATGCAGACAATCTCACATTGTGTGCAACACCTGCTGCTCCTATACAAAAGCATAATGCTCAATACAAAAGCAGTCTCACAATGCGACTTTCTATGTCTAGAGATATTACTGACAAACTACAAGAAAATGAAACATCTTTCATAACCTTGCGTGTAATGTACCCAGTGGTAAGGCTTACAAGCCAAACCTGTCTTAGAGAGTGAATACACCAAATCCCATTATGCTGAAACACGTCCCCCCCTTAATTAAATGGATCCATGTGTAATAAACTATCAATAGGTCATTTTCAGAAATTATCCACCTTTACTTGGTTTCAAAATAATGACTGCAGGAATGTAGCTAAAGAGAATGTGTGAATTGGGTCAACGTGTAATGTCACTCACTTTTTCCAGTGAAAAGTTTGACGTTGGAGGGGGCCTTAATTCCCAGCTCATCACAGACCTGAAAGAAGAGAGTTGTTTTCTGAGAAAGACCAACTGCATACAAACACCAGAGATCAACAACAACAAAAATAACCAGTCAGAAGGTAACCTTTGTTATTCTTACCTGATTGAAGACCTCTTCAGAGATGTCAGGTTGTCCATTAAAGAAGTGTAGGACATTGCTGGGATGCTGGATTCGGTTCTTTGCTGCTTGCTCTGGGGAAGTGAAGCGGTTGTTTCGGGAACCGTGGAAATCCTTGAAGCTGCTACTGCCGTCCTCCAGCTCATAACACTGCCCTGGCATGATGGCCTGTTGCTTGGACACACTACAGCCAGACAAAGAGTGTATTTACAGTATCTTGCAAACGTAATTTTACAAGGCAGATAATAGCACTTTTCTAGAAATGAGTCAACAAACAAAAGGAAAACCCAGAATTTCACGAAGGTAATAAACACCAAGTGAAAATACAATGAGCCAATACAAATGAAACAAGAAATAACCGTGAGCAAAAGCTCATGAAGCAAAGAAAAAGTTATTTACGATAATGCTATCTGGAGTGATTTAAAAGAGATAATTGAATCAATGCTGCAAATTGTCTCGGGTAGAGCATTCCGGAGCCTATGAGCTCAGACAGCGAAGGCCCGATCACGCTTAGTTACAAGGTGTGATTAAGGTCGCCTTCTCACCTAATACTTCGGTAGACTCGATGCGAATGGGAGGAGAAGTAGCACTTATTGCATATTTAATCTGCTGCGGTTTACCTTCACACTGTGCTGTCATCCGCAGCAATTGGAAACGCAGCAGAGAACTTCATCAATGTGTTCTTCAATTCATACACTATAGCCTACACTACAGGACTCGAGGTTTATAACATGGATGCATGTGTCTCGTCGCCACGGCCGTCGTGGACTGACTGAGTGGAATACCGGAGAACCCGCCGTGTGTGTGTGTGCTCGCACTGACTGTGACTGTTTGGGCACATTGCCGAGGCGCATTGGAGACGCGTACGGGAGCGCAAAAATAATTAATTAATTAGTTTACAGTAGCCTATCCTATCGCTATCCGATCATTATAAAATGAGTAGCCTATGCTACTATGCATATGCCATTAGCTATACAGTTTATAGATCATGCTTAAGCATATGTTTAATTTTGCAGTATTTATATTTAAACAAGATGAAGAAAGTATCCATTTGGATCACACACATTACGCACAGACAGAGAGACAGAATACGCTGTACACTGCAGTGTTTTTCTTTTAAAGCAATTCATTAATGTGCTCATCTGACCATATTTCGATCAGGGCTTCGGTCTCATTCAATCACGTCTATTGACGGTAACGGGGCATCTTAGCGCCGCGTAAAATATCCCTTCTCCGTCTCCAACTTTACTCCTCATTCATGGCCACAGTTTGCTTCATTTCCTTTATTTGCTGCGGATTGCATTCCCACCTGCACCGATTCGAAATCAAGTGCGATTAGAAGCGAAACCCCCGTTTTTTGGAGGAGGAGAATGCGGTTCTTTGATGCGCATTAGGATTTGAATTAGCCTTCACACCTGCCAAACTAAGCGCACTTTCCAACAATACGCAGCAGGATTCGTTTTAATCGCAGTAAAGCTTTCTGGTCTGAAGGCGACCTTAGAGACCTATAAAAGAGCCGGGCCCGACAATCTCAGGCCACAGGGAGGTACATTATGGTGGCAAGAGCTCGGACACGTAACAAGACCCTTTCAAGCCCCATTAAAATAATACATTCTAAAAACAACTGGAAGACAATGGATGTCCCAAACCAATGTAATTTTGATAAACTTGCATGAGCAGTTATGGCTTACCAAACATTGAGTTTCTGTCCAAAGAGGAAGTTGTTGTTGAGGTGTGTGATGGCTCTGTCCACAGAGTAACAGTCCCCCATTTCCACCATAGCTGCCCCAGGCTTACTCTTCATGAACTTGACCTGAACAAATAAAGAAGAAATGTGTTACAAAACAGTCCAAACAGGATCATGCAAGTCTTGTTGACGCTAGGGAGTTTTGTTACAGTGGACGGCCACGTTTAACTCACCCTCTCTACATTGCCAAAGAGACAGAAGACATTGAAGACCCTGTCAGCATTGATCTTGGCAGAGTCAAGTCCATACACCATAAGGACCGGGGAGTCAGCATGGGGGCCATATTCAGGGGGAGGGAGCC
>OOFJ01094407.1:3019-17655 GCA_900323375.1 Benthosema glaciale
CGTGACACTTCTGGTATAAGTCATCCACTATTGTTTACTGCCTACTGGCAGTCATCCAGGAATTCACAGAACCGTAGTTACATCCGTAACTTACGCTCTTCAGACTCCATCTTAGCCCATAGCACTTGCAGTAGCACTTGCCCTAGCCTCGACCTCCTAGAGGCATAAGCAAAGGCTCTACTTGGATAACATTCTTATGTAGACCCAGATAGCAGTTTATGTAGACCTATAGCATTTCATGTAAACATAGCACTATTTAGTATATAGTTATATATGCATATTATAATTTGTATTTGTATAATTAATTTCTACTGTTACGTCCTTAGCTCATGTATGTTTCATATTAACTACTTTGTATGTTTTTGTTTTTTTCATGCTTATGTAAGTCGCTCTGGATTAAGAGCGTCTGCTAAATGCCTAAATTGTAAATTGTAAATATAATGGATTGCTGCAAAACTGCTATGTTGATTTCTCTCTATTGAAAACCAAACCTATCTCAGTCGTACATGTGTTTGCTGTAGGCCTACTGTTGCTGAGAACACCACATCTTCCACCTTCATTTTGTCCTTGTTTTGTGTGTCAGGCTTTGGAGCCTCCAGACAGAAAGGTCCTCTGTAACGTCACCCGGTGGTTCCAGACATGCATCAACCAGCCTCAGTTTGTCAAGGTCTTGGGAAAGATCAGTCTCTGTGAGAAGATGGTGCCTGTTACACCCAGGAGCAGTACTACTGCTGCTGCAGTACCTCAGTGTTCCTCAGCTGCTGCTGCTACTAATGCCTCTCCTGCTGCTGAGTCTACTGATGCTACTGTCAATGGTAACTTGCACTTGCACTATTGATGTGGCTAGTAGTGTGGCTAGGTGATATACAGTACACTACCCGTTGATGTTGCTGCTGTTAATGTGTATTGATAATGTGTCAAAAAGGGGAACATCCACTGATCGCACTCAATTATTTAAAAGGCTTCTTCTAATACATTGTAGCAGACAAATGATTTTTGTCTCTCTTGATTTTGTCAGCATTTACCGATAAGGCCAGAAAACTTTATCCCTGGTTCACGGGATAAAGTTTGCGGAAAAAACAGCAGTTATAATCGCAAATGATGTCGATGTGCTGAACATTATTTTACCAAGTTACAACTCCTTTTGGTGGAAAAAAAATAGAACTGGCCACTATAAATGACTTGAACAACCTTATTCAGGTTTTAATGAAACAAGCGATATTTCTTTGAGCCAGAATAGCAAAAAGGAACTACTGTACAGCAGAGACAATGGCGAACAAACACAACAGCTGCCCGCCCATCTGCCAGCTGGTCAGAGGCGGGCGCAATGCTTCATGGGGAATGTAGAAAATCACCCCTTCCTTCATGGTTGGCTAAATGTTGACTTTGTAGTGCGCTTTGAGGATTTAGTTGTTTTCCAGACAATAGATAAAAGACATCATCCAAATCTCTTGCAGTCCTTTTCCACTATTCACATTTTTCCCATTTCTTGCACGAGAGTATTATGCTTGTGTATAAATACTGTACTGTGTATGTTATGTTTGTTTTCTTTCAGGGCCACCAAAGACTGAAGCCCAGCTTAAAAAGGACGCAAAGAAGAGAGAGAAGCTGGAGAAGTTCCAGCAGAAGCAGAAGGAGATGGAGGACAAGAAGAAGCAGCCACAAGCGGAGGTAAAGAAACAAGACAACACATCAATAAAGTAAAGCAACACAGCAGGAATAAAAAACGTTGTCACATCCAAGTACAGTTACATGATGAATATAAAAGATTTTGATTGTTACATCAAAGTACAGCAAGACTGGCAAATATCAAAACATTGTTACATCTTAACATGTTCTTGGATATTAACCAAAAACTAAATGAATTGTGTGCAGATGGGTTCCTCCTACACAAGTATATAGAATAATACATTTCTAGGTGTGGATAAGTATGGAGATAAGTAAACGGAGTATTAGAAATGAATAACGTTTCCAGACTATTACATGATGACTCAAATGCAAATCACAATTAACACTGTGTCAAAACCTTGTCTGAACATTTATGAGTTATGCAGTGATGAATTAATTAGAAAAGTTAAACTATCGTTTCTGCATAAGGACACAATAATTGAAAGGCTGCATTTATCGTCATGTCCATGGAGACGGTGAATAAATGAGGCTGCACAGACGGCACAAACATAAATTTTTATCTGCTAATTTTCTGTTCTTATTTATAAAAGAGATAACATTTCTGGGGAGAAAAATACTATATAATTTCTTCTATCTTAAGAGAAATAATGAATAATTGAATATAGCTAGGACCGTTTCAGTTATGCAACGTATTTCTATTGAACAGTGCTGACAACAAGTTATGTTTTAAACCGCAAAGTCAGTGGACTTTACCTCTATTTTCTATTTCACTTACGTTGCTGTAGGGGTTGAAAGTATGCAGTATAAATTTACGTTAGAAAAACTCAATAACATTGCTAACTAGATTGGTCACTAGCTTCCTACTGTAGACTGGTAATATGAACAACAATGTTGGAACGGTGCCCTGTGAACAAATAACCACCAGGAGATGCACATTAGCAGCTTGCAAGTCATCAATAACGATGGCTCTCAGAACAGACAGGGGGAGAACAGGAATGGGGGAAATGAGGCTTTACGTGCACTCCATCTGTCTTAAGCAACAGATCTGAGAATGAGTTATTGTTTTGTTTTCACGTTGATAATAACAAATGGTACAATGAATTACACAAAAAAAGCAACACTTTGAACTTTGAAGAGTTGGTAAAAGAAAATGCAGGAATCTATTTTTTCCATCTGCGGATGCAAAATTCCAAGGCCTGACCTTGATCAACAATGCATCGTTTCAAGGCATTGAAGTTACAGTTTCACTTAACTACTGAAGTTTCAAAGCAAACCTGTTTTATTCCACTGTCCTCTGATAGAAAAAGCCCAAGGCCGAGAAGAAGGAACTGGGAGTGATCACATACGACATTGTTACCCCACCTGGAGAGAAGAAAGGTGCTTATTCTGTGTGTAGATGGTTGCATGCAAGAGTGTGCCTTTTCTCTTGTAGTTGTGTATAATGCCCTTTCTCTTGTAGTTGTGTATGCCCTTTCTCTTGTAGTTGTGTATGCCTTTTCTCTTGCGCTTGTATAACTCTGCCGACCAGTTGCAGACAGTTCACGTCTGTGCAGACTCGTGTTATATACTGTACACTTTGTACAGCATGTAGTGAATACTTGACTAAAAGTTGTCAAGTGTATTTTTGTGGCTGAAAGTATTAAAGTAAGTTAAACACTCAATTGACATGTACTCTGTACTGTACTGTATGACATGTGTTTTCTCATGTCACAGTGACCACCAAATTCAGGTCATTCTCGAGTCCATGCGGTCATTTTGTAATGAAACTCTCTCACAGGCAGGAGAATGGTTGTCACTGGGCTGCCAGAGGCATGAAAATGCTTTTGTGCAGGACTTTATGTAGTTTTTTTTTTTAACTGTAAATGTGTAACCCTTGTCTTCCTCTGGCAGACATTCTCAGCCCTCTTCCTGATGCTTACAGTCCGAAGTATGTGGAGGAAGCCTGGTACCCCTGGTGGGAAAAACAGGGATTCTTCAAGCCCGAGTATGGGGTAAGCTGGCCTGTTTCACCTCATAAACACTATAGGAAATCCATTGTGTGTGTGATGTGCTAGTCATCATGAACCACTTTCAACCTGGTGTTCCTCATTTGGGGGCAAAACTCGTGGTCATGGCACATTTTAAATGACCATCATACAATTAATAATACAATGGGGCTTTTTAATGAAAGACTTCCCTCATACTTTGCAGAGGAAGAATATTTCTGAGCCAAACCCTCGAGGTGTCTTCATGATGTGTATCCCTCCGCCCAACGTGACTGGATCTCTCCACCTGGGTCATGCTCTCACCAACGCCATTCAGGACTGTTTGACCAGATGGTAATTGCCTACTTACAGTACAGTCTGATGTTGATCCGATTGTAACAGTCTGAATTCAATACGATTTCTGTCCATTCCAACCGGTTACCTCAGGTAGTTACTTCCTGTTCTTCAACCTTTTAGGCTAGCTGGCTAATGTGGCAATTGTCAGTAATGATAGAGAAATGTCAAAAGACAATAGCAATAATAATATAGTAGTTGCCACGCAGGTAATTTATCAATATTCGAATAATGACAACCCTTATTTATATTGCACTTAATCAAACCTACTTTACTTTTACACTTAAGTTAGGTTCAGCATTAAGGCTCTAATTATCTTTGTACAGTATGTATTCCATCTCCGAGCAACACGGCATCCCTAATCGTAGAATGCACAAATATGTTGACGGTCAATTTTCAACCCTTTGGTCGTGGTTGCTCGATGCGTTCTGCTGTGCCCGTGTGCAGGCACAGGATGCGAGGGGAGACCACCCTGTGGAACCCTGGCTGTGACCACGCTGGCATCGCCACCCAGGTGGTGGTCGAGAAGAAGCTGATGAGAGAGCGAGGCTTGTCCCGCCATGACCTGGGCAGAGACGGCTTCATCCAGGAAGTCTGGAAGTGGAAGAACGAGTGAGTGGAGAACCTTTTGAGGGCTGGGGGATGGTGGAGAGGTCCTACTTGTTATGCTGGGTTCATTGCCCGTGTATATATATTTTTTTTCATAATTTTTTGTTTTTCTTTGGGTTAAAAAAAAAGAAGAAAAACCTCAGGTCCAAATGGGCTAATTGGCAAACACTACGATTTTTAACGATTATATAACATTATTATAAAGAAATTACACAATAATGGTAAATCAAATATCATGGTATTTTCTCTTTACAACTTGAATTTACCTTCCATGAGCTTGTCTTAAAGTTTAATTTACCTTTCGTGAGCTTGTCTTGAAGTTTAATTTACCTTTCGTGAGCTTGTCTTAAAGTTTAATTAACCTGCCATGAGCTTGTTCTAATGTTTAATATGCCTGCCTTGAGCTTCTCCTAAAGTTTCATTTCCAACACAGCAGCTCGATGAACATTTCGAGATGGCAGAGTGTAACATCTTTTAATCCTTTAACTTGATCGCAGCGGACATTCCTTTACCCACAAATCTACCATAATATGGTATATTTGTGGGTAAAGCAATATCAGCTGGTGAATTTGGACAACTTACAAGGCAATATTATTGCCTTGTAAGTTGTCCAAATTCAACAGCTGTCCCAACGTCGCCTGATTCAAAGCCAAAATGTGCAGAAATAAGCGGTATAACGCGTGGCTTCGAACCAAGGTCAACACTAGTATTAGCATTACCCCTCCTTTGAAGCTGAAGTGATGATAGATACGGTTTGTTTCTCTGCAAGCCCATGAACATAGGGCGAAACACAGTCAGCGATGAGAACTAAACGATCATCATTATTATTATTATTGTGTTTATGGTAAGCTTACATTTTTTTATTTCAGAAAGGGAGACCGTATCTATCACCAGCTGAAGAAGCTAGGCTCCTCTCTGGACTGGGACAGAGCCTGTTTCACCATGGACCCTGTAAGCATCTGTCACCTTTTTGCCGCTGTTTAAAATAATAGACAGTTTCTCCTTGGAAATAGGTTGCAAGCTGTTCTCGCAGGGACACAGATAAGTGGTCATAGCTGGTGCATGCTGTGCTATCTCAGCTTTCAGTTGAGAGTCACATCTTGAAATGGTGAGCCCTAACTATGGAAGCCAGGCAGAACATGTCTGTCTGTGTGTGTGTGTGTGTGTGTGTGTGTGTGTGTCTGTCACGCTGCTCTGACACCAACCGCCACCAGAGGGCGCAGTTACACCAAAGGGAAATACAAAATAATTTTGACGGACTTCAAATACACTGCGTTCGCTTCCCACGTCTTACTTGTTTTTAACAATCCATTAGGCTGGCTGAGTCTTTGAGAAGAAAACTCCAACAAACGGGGTGTTTTTGTTAGTTTTAATTCCCACTTTCACATAAGCCTGTAGAATAATGGGATTCGGCTGTGTTATCTACTCTCAGTTTGGCAATGAACAACAATCGTGGTCGACCAATCTTCTTATTATTTGAATAGAGGTTATGCAGCTTATGATCTTACTTTGCAAGGCACTCTGGATAAGAGCATCTGGTAAAAAATAATACTTAAATTGTAATTGTCATGGCTGTCTCTCTTTCTCCCTGTAGAAACTTTCCTACGCTGTCCAGGAGGCATTCGTCCGTATGCATGAGGAGGGAGTGATCTACAGGAGCAAGAGGCTGGTCAACTGGTCCTGCACGCTCAACTCTGCCATTTCTGACATTGAGGTGTGTGTGTGTGGCCGTGCGCAGACGTGTTAATAATAGTCAACTCTTTTCTGTCAGTAATATATGCAGTATGTTTTGACCAAGGCACCATGTCTCGCAGGTGGACAAGAGGGAGTTGACAGGCAGAACTCTGCTGCCTGTTCCTGGGTACAAGGAGAAAGTGGAATTTGGGGTGCTGGTCTCCTTCTCCTACAAGATCGTTGGATCTGGTGAGTGACTGCAAGAACACAAGATATTGTGCAAACAGAGGTACATACCCACGATACGTCCACTATCATCAGTACCAGTTTGCCTTTTAGATGTAAACCTGGTTTTGTCATAGATGCTCACCGCACTATTTGCATAGCAGTTTCTCAAACCTTTTCTTGTCAAGGACCCCCAAACGAATAATGCATTTGGCTGCAGACTCCATTTGAAATTATTTTGTTCCAGGGAGGAACCCTCATACAACATACAACCCCCATACAACATTTGTGATATTTAAATGTTTAAATAAATATTTCCACCTTCTAGCATATCCCACAACGTTTTGTGATGTGACTCCTTGTGAGCTTGTATATCTGCTATTTTCGAATAGCCGATGTATACATTTTGGTGCTATATTAGCTAATTTAGAAGTGGACCGCCTTGAAATTCCCCCCCCCCCCTAAGGACCTCTGGTCGTCTCCAGATCCACTTTGAGAACCTCTGGTATGGCGAGTGTCTTTGTCAGAGGCTTGTATTGTCAGTAGAATTTTGATTGTTAGACTTAAGTTAACTATTTTCTCTCCGTCCGTCAGATGAGGAGGTGATTGTGGCCACCACTCGTATCGAGACCATGCTGGGAGACTCTGCTGTAGCGGTCCACCCGGCTGACCCCAGGTACCAACACCTGAAGGGCAAGATGGTACAGCACCCCTTCTGCGACCGCAAGATGCCTATTGTTTTTGACGACTTTGTGGACATGAACTTTGGAACAGGTAGGCACCCGTACAGGATCAGGATCAGTACTGGTAGCTAACATAGTGGCTCTGAAAAGTGTGGTCATGTAGGTCTGTAATGTGTGTGATAATATATATCGACATGTAATGTCATGAACCGTTCCTCTTCCTGCAGACCACCTAACTCTAATAATGCCTCATCTTGCCCTCTGGTGTCTCTGTCATCCAGGTGCTGTGAAGATCACTCCAGCACACGACCACAACGACTACGATGTGGGAACGAGACACAACCTGGACTTCACCAACATCCTGGATGAGAACGGGCTGCTGATCAACGTACCTGCTCCGTTCTTGGTAAGTCTCCCCGTCGGTAACAGCCCATCTAAGAGATGCCCCATCTAAGAGATGCCCCATCTAAGAGACTGAGGCAAGCGAATGTTTAAACATCATGCCGTCCAGACTTGGTTTTATGTAATGACGTTGACTCCTATCCTCACTGGTAGGTCAGTCAGTAGTAGGGAGTCTAGGTACTCATGTACCAGTGAGGAGCCCCCACTGGGAGGACTAAGAGCCTTCGCCCTACACCTCCCGCCCAACACTCTCTGCTGACAGGCGCTGCCCAGCCCGTAGGATTACGTGCAGTTAACAATTATCACGCTCCCTGTCTGGCTTCTCTACCCCGAACATGGACCAAATGTTTATTGTGTGTAGACACTCGACAAAAACGGATCCACCACCACGGTGGATTTGAATCCACAACCTTCACGGTTGTGGGCAGACACTTTACCACTGTGCCCATGGTGTCATTTTATTATTTTGTATCACCCTTCTTCTTTGAGCAGATCAGACCCATGTCAAATAACCATGTGGCCTTCCAAAGTGTGTATAATACAAAATACAATAAATTTGATTGAATGCGATAAACATTTGTGCTACAAATGCATGAGCATGGCTTTCCAAAGTGTCTATATAATACATTTTATTCAATGCGATAAACATTTGTGCTACAAATGCATGAGCATGGCTTTCCAAAGTGTCTATATAATACATTTTATTCAATGCGATAAACATTTGTGCGACAATTGCATGCGAGCGTGTTGAGCTCAAATCGCATTGGTGTTGCTGGATGTTTTGGCTGTATCTATGTGACTTTCTCATTATGCGCTACTATTGAGTTATGCGATTTTGTAGCACAAATATGATATTTGCAAGCGAGCAGCTTCCATATATCAAAACGCCCCATTCCAAGAAGCCATGGTAAAAAGAGCAAATTCTGCACTTCAGTGGACTTTAAATTACGTGAAAGTGAACGATCATATTTTTGCAAGATTCCGCAGCCATAAAAGAATTAATGTCGAAGGTGATTTAAGTTGCCTTTTTTAATCTAAAAAGAGTCCAGAGAATCTTAAGAACGCACAGCTGATTTGATGAAGACATAATTGTAGACCACAAACTTTAACACACAATATATATACCTCATCCCGGGTGCTGTGTCATTGGCCTATTACCTGATTATGTAATAGTCTGGTTATAGTTTCGTATGTCTTCTTCCTAAGCTCTGTATCGTGGTTTTTTTTCCAGGGTATGAGGCGGTTTGATGCCAGGAAGGCAGTGCTGCAGGCTCTGAAGGACCGGGGCCAGTTCAAAGAGATCAAAGACAACCCTATGGTTGTACCAGTATGCAGGTGAGATGTCTTCCCCTGTGCGTGCGTGCGTGCGTGCCGTGTCTACATCTATGACTCTAATTCTGTTTGAAGTATGTGTGAAGAACTTCCTTCCAACAGTAAAAAAATAAATTATTTAGGTCTTTGCCTCTGCCTCTGTGTGTGTCTGTTGTCCACCAGTCGTTCTAAAGACATCGTGGAGCCTCTGCTGAAGCCACAGTGGTACGTCAGCTGTGCCGACATGGGCAAGCAGGCGGCGGATGCCGTCAGGGAGGGCCAGCTCAAGATCATCCCAGACCACCACCACAAGACCTGGTTCAACTGGCTGGACAACATCAGGTCATTGTCTTCACCTAGACTTTTACAACCAATGTGCCTCTCAATTGATACTTTCTGCACGTACTGTAGTGCTTCCCGTCACCTATTCGTTTGTCTTGACGGTTAATGAGAAAATAATGCGTATTATTCACCCCCCAGTGATGCCAGAAGGTCCATTGTAAAGTTAAATACATCTCGGTGTACTTAGGGAACACTTAAATGGCTATATGATATAATCATACACAATGGCTTAGGAGTTTATCAAGTTCAAGCCAAAACAAAGCACTGTCTAGCACAACAATTTCTAACCACTTTCACCCTTGAGTAGTTACAGTCTTATAGGTGAAAAAAATCTGTCTGAAGAAAGAAAATCTGAAAGAAATCTGTCTTTGAGACCTGATTACATTCAACGTTGCGCGGAGGCAATACAGTTTAGATGTATTATGATTCTAAAACCTCATCATTCTAACTGTCCTCCGTCTCTCTCTCTCTCTCTCTCTTTCAGAGACTGGTGCATCTCTCGTCAGCTGTGGTGGGGCCACAGGATCCCTGCCTACTTCGTCAGCGTTGCCGACCCGTCTGTGAAACCTGGAGAGGTAAGAAGCCGCCACACGGGGGCACTCAGACTCTGGTGACTCGGTGCCGGTCCATGGCTTTACCGCACAGCAGCAGCAGGCCAGCAGCAGCAGCAGCAGCACACACACCACTGGGGTGGACGCCAGTTCGTGACACATGTCTCATGCCCCCCCTCCCCTCCCCCACAGGAGAGCTAAAACCACTTGGCTGCAACCAGTGATTACTTTAGTACTTGATTAATCTGTTGATTATTTCTCTGATCACGCGATTAATTGACCATGCAATACATTTAGACCATAAACTAATGGTAAAAAGAAAATAAGGTAATTGGAAAGAAATGAAGGTTACACACTTCTCTCAGCATTAAAAGGGATGTTTATCACTATACCGTCCGCTATGGTATATCGCTGAAACATGTAGTAATAAATAATGTTTTTATACGGAGAGAAGTGTGCAACCTTCACTAATTAATTTACTCTGACTCTGGATTGATGGTTTGCAATCTTTTTATGGGTGTTTGCTCTACAGCTAAATTAATTAAGAAAAAAAATAAGGTAATATAGTGCAAAATGCTCATCACAAGTTTATCTAAATCCAGACGGAGCGTCTTAAAATTGCTTAACATGCTGCACATATTTTACATGACACATCGCTGAACTGATTATCGTGTAACCGATTGCCAAAATTTAATGTGATTTTCCGATGGTCGATTAATCATTTGACGCGCTACGGTGCACCTCTTCTTCTCCATGTCGTCAACAGTAGTCCTCATTGTTCGCTCAGAATTCGGCTTTCTTCCGTCCGTGGATGTACTTGCTCTGTCTTTGCCCTCTCTGTCTGTCTGTCCATGGACGTTCTTCCTACGCCCTCATTTACGCTCCATCATACTGTACGAGATGGCATAAATCAGCCTTTACTCTCTCTCTCTCTCTCTCTCTCTCTCTTTCATCCCTGACTGTCCAACAGGGACAGTGGTTTCATATCAAGGCCCTTTCATATCAAGGCTCATTATTTATTCAGCATTTGTGCCAAGGACCACCACTTGATGTCATTTAGCCTCTCAGACCCAAAACGTAGAATGTTTTGTTATTGTTGGATACGATTTCTGTCCACATTTCCACACTGTATTGATGCGGTACCGTTAGGAGAGATAACGGGCAAACGTCAAACAAATAATAATTCTTCTAACTCTTGAGAGCGTGAAATGAAACCATTTGGTTTCATTTTATGTTCTCAGGAGTTAAAGATCTATCAGGGTTCCATTTGGTTACCAACTCTCATCATTTAGCTGGGGACCACCTGGAACCTCCTCAAGGCCCACTGGTGGTCCCCAGACAACTGGTTGAAAACCACTTGTCCTCTAACTTCTGTCTCTGTCCGCCGAGACACGGACAAGCTTATTCTTCTGTCTCTGTCTGTCCACAAGGACATGGACGTGCTGTACTAGTACTCACTCTGTCTTCTTCCACACCAGGACATGGACGGCCATTACTGGGTGAGCGGGAGGACAGAGGACGAGGCCAGAGAGAAGGCAGCCAAACGATTCAACGTTTCCCCAGACAAGATCTCCCTCAGACAGGGTACCCTATACTGCGTCCCTTACATTCCAGATTCCAGAAATGTCTACTAATTAATTGGTTTTCTACAAGCTCGTAGAGCGGCACTTGGTGCCGTGCTATGAGCTGTAGATTTGTTATTTTTCAACAGATAAAGTTTAAAATAATGGTGGAAGTGGTTAAAAGCTAAGGCGACACAATCTCAGCACTACACAACACTCAGTCCTCATATATTCTAAATCAGTAGTTCTCACACTTTCAAGATTAGAAAAAAAGAAAGTTCAAAGAAATGGCAGATGTATACTGTGAGCTTGTATCTGCTTTTTGAACTGCCAACTCCAAAAATCTGAAATGACCCAGATGCTACCGTATATTAATGGCGTAATACTAATGCTACTGTTGTGACATAAAGATGACCTTGACCAGTACTGTGTACTATGCCAGTCGGTAGCTTTCCATGACCTGCATCTGTCCCTGCATTTTCAGATGAAGACGTGTTGGACACCTGGTTCTCCTCGGGGATTTTCCCATTCTCCATCTTCGGATGGCCCAACGAGGTATGAATAATCATCATGGCAGCTATGAGCATGATAGGAGGACATTCATGACGGCTCCCAAAAGCCTTTTAATTTAGGATTCAGATATTTGGTGGTGTTCACAAACTGTCCTTGAAGCATTGTTTTATTCATTTATGGGATTTATTTTATTTCAGGGGGCGGGAAACAGGGGACCATGGCGTGCCATTCGAGGCAAACTAACTTTGCTGCCTCTGTGGATGACCATTTTCCTTGATGGTAATCATTGGACTGTACGGAGTCATTTGATAATCATCATTGGTTAATGTTTGCCGCTTCTCTCGTCTTTTAATGTAGCCTGCCTTCTCATTAGTAACACTTTGCTGGTGCCGCTGGCCCGCTGCTGTATGCTACCAACTAGCATCCCTTGCGATCTGTGCTAAATCCACCTTATAGTATGATGTTCCATTTTTCCTCCTTTGTAGAATATTGGTATTAAAATAAAACTAGATTCTAGAGGACTAGTGGCAAGCTACTTTGACACCTGATGTTCCCCTAGCGATTAATAAAGGTTCATCATATCTTATCATATATGGGACTACAGGATCTTTAATGGCCGTAAAGGCCTGGTCAAATGATGCTTTTACAGAATCAATCGGCTATTATAACGTCCTGTGAAACTGTCATATGTTACATTTTCAATTTAAACATCATAATACAGAGATATCTAATGGCATTTTTTTTTCTCCAAAGGAAATTAAAACCTTATATAACCAGACCTTTTTGTAACATTGTGAATATGCAAACGTTTTATATCTGTATTTTGTTTGCTTTTCCAATTATGTTAATGTCTTTGCTCGGCAACTGGACTGGTTTCAATTGTGCTTTTATGGGCCTTTTGTGATTTAAAAATCCCACCTGCAATTCCAATTACGAATAACCTTGTTTGTCTTAATAACTTGTTTTTATCACTACTACGTACTTTTTGTATCCACAGATGAACAAAGGCATTAGTTCACAAGGCAACATTTCCTTTGTTTTTTCTCTGTGGTGTATTCATGTTTTAAATATTTAATCTATTATCACCTGGAACACATCTGTGTCACCTTAGCCACTTCAAAACATTATTTTAAACTTTAACTTTAAAAAATAGCAGATCTACAACCTCATACCGTGGCACCGAGTGCAAGTGCAACGATCTATGATACTTGTAGAGCCTCTATTCGTTTTTAAATAGCGAAACGTGCAAATCTTTGAATATATTCAAAGAACGTTTTTAACTCTCATCTTTACTTCTGAGGGGTCCCCCGGAACAATATTTTCAGATGGGGGCTCGGCGCCCAACTACTTTTATAACATTTGGGCCTTTTGGGGTGCTTGACATGAAAAGGTTTGAGCACCACTGATATAGAATTAGAAACATAAGGTTGTTCATAAAACTATCACGACCCATAAGACATGTTGTTAGAATCTGATTCTCAGGTCTTAATGTGTTTAATGTGTTTGTGTTATTGTGTATACCAGACACAGGACCTGAACGTCTTCTACCCAGGAACCCTGCTGGAGACGGGCCATGACATCCTGTTCTTCTGGGTGGCTCGCATGGTCATGATGGGCCTCAAGCTCACTGGCAAGCTGCCCTTCAGAGAGGTGGGAACTGGGGCGCAAGGCCTGTCACAGCTATTACGTAATCATCCAATCGCCAATTATTTGAGATGATCGCAATTATTTTAAATAATCGTCATACTCGTTTTCATGTTTGAAAAATGCTCAAACAAATGTAAAAAAAAAAAGCAGAAATGGCAGATACAAACTTACAATGCATAAGCTTGTGGAAGCTATTTGTACATGTTTGTAAGTATGCATTTAAATATAACGTTATTAAATGTTTTTCTAATTACGAATCCTAAAAGGCAAACAGAAATTTAATTTGTATTCATATTTTCACAATTTCACAATGAAATCCTTAATCTCGATTATTTGTGACAATTAATTGTCAACCCAAAATTTGTAATCCTGACCGCTCCAGAAACTCCTTTCTCCCAAAAATGAAAGACAACACCTTCTTATTTTGTCCTCAGAGAGAAAAGAACGACATAGCGAAACAGCCCTGCGGGTGCAATTATATTTAAGTAGAGTGGGGCAAAGCTGGACACCTGGGGTAATTAGTGCTCGGTCTGGTGCTAGCCAGCGTGATTAATCTATAGGGGGGAAAATACACACGTAGCCTTCCTAAAGAACACTACAGCATACGCAAGTGATTTGGAGACTCTTTCCCAACAGTGGTGTGTGTGTGTGTGTGTGTTCCATTTAAAGTTGGGCCCACATTCCCAGGTGTGTTCATCAACAGAAGCAGGGATAGTGTAATGAGTACAATAGAGGTGGAGAGCCGGCTCCACCGCCCTACGATTAAACATTCAAGATACAATAACGGCTGACACCACAAAGCGAGCCTCCAGTACGTAGCGTTAATGGCTGCTTTCATGTTACCAGGTGTATCTGCACGCTGTGGTGAGGGACGCCCATGGGAGGAAGATGAGCAAATCCCTGGGGAACGTCATCGACCCTCTGGATGTTATCACCGGGATCTCCCTGGAGGTAAGGAGTCCCCTCTCTCTACCCTCTCCTCGCGTTCTCTCTCTGTGGTTGAATCGTACACGTGGCTCCCCGGAGGCCCGACGTCGTCGTATGTAAGTTGTAGCACCTTTCCCTGGTACTGCAGGCAGAGTCTTTATTGAGCCCATCAATCTCCCATTGGTAGGGGCCGACAGGGCCACGGTGAAGGAGGAGGCAGGTTTGCCCTCTCAGAGGACTCAG